>CABHPP010142193.1:589-23196 GCA_902168425.1 Peromyscus attwateri | reverse complement strand
CCCTCCCTCCCTCCCTCCCTCCCTCCGTGCGTGCGTGCGTGCGTGTGTGTGTATGTAGGTCAGAGGACAGCCTGCAGAATTTGGTCCTGTTGTCCCAGCATGTGGGACCTGGGGATTGAATCAGGCCGGCGGCAAGTGCCTTTCCCAGCCACCCTGCCAGCTCCCTGTTTTACTTTTGTGCGAACATTGTTTGTCCTGCATCGGGGCTAAGGGTGTTGGTGTCTCAGTCCTCTTGGCTACGTGGCCAGACTTTGCAATATCTTTCCTTCTCTTTTCCTGACAGAATTGCTTACTTAGCTACAAAGTGGCCCATGAGACGGGGTGGGTGGGGTTGGGGGGAGGAAGGGTGCTGGAGAAGAAGAGCAACCAGAACAAAGCATGCCTGAAAATGCAGTGATGGAAGATATTACTTTATGTGTTAACTAAAAAGCAAACAAACACCAATCTCTAAGCCCCCAAAACAACTGAAAGAATTCGTGCCATTCACTTTAACTGTCTTGCTTAGCCCTTCCCATCGAAAGGTCTTTAGTTTTCACTTAGGCTTATGTTCTTATTCCCCAGTTCTAACCAAGTGTTCGGAAGACATCAAATATATCTGTATGTTTATAGCTTTCCTTTTTATTAAACACTTTTTTGGCTGTCATTGTTGCCCAGGCAAATCCCTTATTCCCAAGCTCCAGTGGCTTTCTTGCCTCTGCCTCTTGAGTGCTATGATTACAAATGTGGGCCTCTCTGCCTAGCTTAGCTGTCCTCCTAAATTACCTCTTGGAGCCCATTTTCTGTTAAAAAAGAATCTGGATTTTTCTTACACAATTAATCCTCTGCATGTGCAGGTTCCACATTTACAGATTCAACCAATCTCATATTGAAGATCTTTAAAAAATATATCTCTTATTTGAAATAAAATGGATCTTTCCTCTTGCCGTTATTTCCTACACACTACAGCCCACACTCTATCCATTCCCATAGCAATTGCATTGCATTCGGTATCATAAGCAATCTGGGGTGATTTAAGATCCACGTGAACCAGGGCTGGGGGACAGCTCAGCTGGTGGAATGCTTGCCGCCCAAGCACAAGCACTTGTGAGAAGCAGACTGTCATCGCGTGTGTGGCTCTAGAATTCTAGTGGTGGGAAGGCACAGGCAGGAGGATCCTGGTATTTTGTTGGCCAGAGAGAGTGGCTGAATTGGTGAGCTCCAGGTTCAGTGAGAAACCCTGTGCAAAAAATAAGGTGGACAGTGGTAGAAGAAGGTATTTGATTTGAATCCCTGCTTCTACATGTATGTGCACACAAGTATGTGTGCATGTGCTCACTCCCCCCACATAGTTTTTTATGTTGTTTACAGCAAGGGTTGTCATTGTAGCTCAGTGATAGAATACCTGTACTCTATCCTCAGCATTGAAAAAGAGTAAGGGAATATCCATAGTCTCTGTTGCAAATACTATGCTACTTTTTATAACAGACTTGAGCATTGGTGGGGTTTGGCAACTGTGGGGGTGCCAATGTCCTGGAACTAATTCTTTATGAATTCCCCAGGGCAATTCTATTGAACCGTGTGCTCTTTATAATCTAGCCTCATTTACCTCCGTGATTGTGGACTTTCAGATTTGGAAAGGAGTTTTAAAGTGTCCCTTTTATAGTTTCTAGAGAAACTGTGCTGTGATACAGGCGACTGCACAGCTTTGCAGGGGAAGCTGACAAGGCTGTATGTCGGAGCCCCCTAGAGGAAGTCTATCAGCCACTTGTTTCAGTTTACTTCCCTAATGACTCATGCAGTCTAAATAAATAGAAGACTGAGCATTTGAAGGCTCACCAGTCAATGGCTTCAGAGTCTGCCTCCCCTAGTTAGAGTGGTGATCATCAAGAAAGTAAACGACGGCAGGTGCTGGCGAAGAAAGAGGAACGAGGGACTAATATTCTTGCCGTCGAGAGTTTAGACTTGTGCAGCCACTATGGAAAGTATTATGGGAATTCCTTAAAAAAATTAAAGTAATACAACTCTGGATATATGTCCGAAGGACTCCTGAGTCAACATAGTCCAAACACCTGTGTTGATAGCTGCCTTATTCCTAACAGTCAAGACACAGAACCAGACTAGATGTCCATTGACAAGGAACACATAAAGATGTGCTACACACACATTGGCATTTTATACAGCCATCAAAAAGGAAATCATGAAATTTGCAAGAAAACTGGTGCAACTGGAAATAATTGTGTTAAGCCAAATAAACCAAACCCAGAAAGACGAATATCACGTGTTGTGTCTCATCTATGGAACCCAGATGTAAAAGAAGTGTGTGTTTGTATGCATGCATTTATAATGTATGTCTGTAGGTGACAACTAGGGAGGGAGGAAGGAATCTAAGGGGGTGGGAAATAGTGACTGCAATGGGATGTGTAAGAGAGAAGAACTGGAGGCTCACTGAAGAAGAAAGGGAGCTAGTAGAGATGGGAGGGGGCATCAGGGAGGAGTAAATGAGATAAAGTCTAATTACACAAATGAAGATGTCATGTTGTCTTAGTTTGGGTTTCTGGTGCTGTGAAGAGACACCATGACCACGACAACTCTTACAAAGGAAATCATTTAATTGGGGCCAGCTTAAGTTCAGAGGTTCAGTCCTTTATCATCATGGCAGGAAGCAAGGCAGTGCACAGGTAAACATGCTAGAAAGGAGCTCAGAGCTCTACATTGTGATCCTCAGGCAACAGGAAGTGAATTGTGACACTGGGCATGGCTTGAGCATATATGAGCCTCAATGCCCACCCCGACAGTGACACATTTCTTCCAACAAGGCCACACCTATTCTAACTAGGCCACACCTCCTAATAGTGCCTATGGGCCAAACACTCAAACACATGAGTCTATGGGGGATACACCTATTCAAACCACCACACATAAGAAACCCATTTCTTTGTGTGCTAAACAAAAATTTTGAATAAATACATAAAATAATGTTTTTCTCTTTTAAGATTTTAAAAATATTTGACTATTTGTAAGTAGAAATATACAGGATGTGTATACATTAGGGCAAACACTTCCAAGGACACATTGGTTGAGGTTATTGATTGACTAAGAAGGTTATATGGTTCCCCAGGCTGAGGCTCTGGCTGAGGGAAAGGCTTTGCTCTCGTTTTTCATTCTTGCTTTCATCAATGTCTGTCATGCTCTTGCTTTCTTCTCTGCTCATGAACATAGGTCTGGAAGCCTTTCTGCTTCCTCCGACTTCTTCCTTCTCAATAAGGTGTTGTTCAGGGATGCCCAGTAGCCTCTTAGTACCCCATGATTTCACCTGCATTAGCCTCTTAGTACCCCATGATTTCACCTACATTAGCCTCTTAGTACCCCATGATTTCACCCACATTGGTTTTTGTTCTTGGTTGGGCTCACTGCTCCTTAGTGGCAGGAATTATGTATCCTTTGAGGTCTATGCTCACTCCCTTGCTGAAAGTAGATGTTTCACATGTACTTTATGGAGAAATGAAAAGAAATGTATATTTATAAAGCTTTGTTTTGTTCCTGACATCTTTTAATGAAACTGATTTTCCTTAACATGATAAGAATACTTGTGTGATGGTGAAAATGGACAGCACAACACTGTATGCAGAATTATGATTTATAGTTAAGTTCTCCAAATATTGACCAAGTTGCCTGGCACCCCTTGATGTGACAACTGTGTTTCATTTGAAAGTAAATGACTTGGGGAGCTGACTTTTGTAGTATATTTAACAACAATTCATATTTCAGAAACCTGTTGCTGTTTCTATGATGTGATATGGCAAGTCACTAAATCATGTGGTTGCATTTGCAATTGGTGTTCCATGGATCAGTTAAGCATTTGTGGCTACTGGGTCAAAAATGCCACCACTGCACGCAGATTTGCTGTGTCTGTGATCAGCACCATTCAGTTCTGAGCACACTTCTGACACTCTCCCAACATCTCCCTGCCCTGGGCCTGCGTTTTCCTTCAGCAGTCTCAAAGGAGATTTTGTTCTTTAGCTTACCACCGAGTACTTGAATGGTAGGAAAAAGATCAAGTGCTTTCTTTGTTTTAGATTTTCCAAGTCTACTTGGAATTGTTGGGCATCATGCACATTCTTGGTCACAGTTAAGAGAAGTTAAGGAAGAACCATAAGAGAGATGCTGTTATGGGTTGGTCATCATCTAAGTAACTGCCAGCTATGTTTAAGAAACACAGTACTCTTCCTAGCTGTCTTCCAGGAAGAGAACAGGTCTGATTTGGAAATCAGGAGTTAGTGTTGGTTGTGTCCTTGCTTGCTGTCTAGATGCTAATGAGGCTACTTTAGGGGCTCATGTAGTCCTCAGATGGAATTATAATTCTTTGTAGCTATATAAAATCTTCAAAGGGCTCAAGGAGCTTTGGATTTTTGCAACAATCCCATTAGTATCCATGTCATCTTCTGGTAGATTGGAGTCTGCAGGAAGTAAACTACCTCTGTAATTACTTGCCTGAGGGTTGGTTTATAGTAGGACCAGCTCTGAGATTTCTTGTCCTAACTGCATACTACTTCTGCCCCCAACACCTGCAAAAGGAAAATAGCCTCTATTTGGAGCTTGGAATGTGAGATCTGATTTTTTTTGTCACCTTCGGGGTTTTGAAGGTCAGTTCAAGGTTAAGGTGTAGACATTTGCTGCAGCTGCACTTTAAAGCTTGGTTTTGTGAAACTCACATCCTCTCCTTGCTACCTTTAAGGCCTTCTATCACATGACTCATTCTGCTCTGCCACGCCTTTCCCCTAGCTGCCATGGCCTTTCATGCCCCATGCCTTCCCATGTGCTACTTCCTTCTCTGTGATACATTTTCTCTCCTTGCCAATGTGGCAAAGTTTTACTCCATCTTTAATACCAGCTTTCATGCCCTGAACCCCCAGGAACCCAAGGACTTGATGTGCCATCGTGTTCCACTGACATTGTGCATCCTGTCTATGAGCCCAGGGCATCCTGAGACACTCTTAGTTGTTGGAATATGACCAGCACAGGAAGTTTGGAAGCTCCTGATGAGTCAGACCTTGTATTAGTTTTTTTCACTGTCAATTTCTGTTATAGTTCCTTTTTATATAGTTACAGAAGAAATGAACTTTACATATCTTTAGCTTCCATAGTATAGAAGCTCATTGTTATTGTAGTTGATTGTAAGTTTGATAGAATAATAATGAAATTGTTAAATGAAAAGCTTCAAACAGATTCCCTTTCTGGCTATTAAATCATAGTTCTTTGCATTTTTCCTCCAGAGCTAAGATGAAAATTTAAAGACAGACTTAATTCAGATAATTCTTACTGCCTAAGACAAAGGTGTCTGAGAATGGAAAGCTTCTGTTCCTTGTAATGTTCTACTTAATTTATAGCCATTTTCGTGTCCTGCTGAGACTCAAGGTTAATTTTTGTTGTTGTTAGAAATGAAACATTGCACATCGAGTTAGGACGGTGTAGGTTGGTATATGCCACAGTCTGTTTTGTGTCCTAGACCAGAATATCAAAGACCTGGTGGTTTATAAAGACTAGAGATTTCTCTCTCTTCTGCTTCTAGTCACAGGCAAGTCAGAGATCATATTCTGGTACCTGGTGAGGGTCTTCTTGTGTCTTGGTGGAAGACACAGGAATATATCCAAGAGAAGACTAGAGATGAACTTTATGGCCTCAATTGCTTTAGTAACTGGCTAGTTGACCATTGCTGTCCTAGAACATCCTGACAAAAGTAGCTGAGAGGAGAAAAGGCTTTATTCTGATTTACAGTTCCAGAGGGATAGAGTTCATTGACGACAGGCAGGGAAGGCCTGGCAGCAGGAGCGGGAGTATGGTGATATTTTATTTGTACTGAAATGTGATTTTATTTGTATGTTAATAAATAAAGTTGCCCGGGGGTCAGAGCTATTAGCAAGCCATAGCGAAAGCTGGGCGGTGGTGGTGCACTCCTTTAATCCCAGCACTTGGTAGGCAGAGCTAGTTAGATCTCTGTGTGTTTAAGGATACAGCTGCATTGGAGACACACGCCCTTAATCTCAATACTAACCACAGAAGACCTGGAGGTCTGTACAGGTAGGCAGTGACGAGGCGGTCATGTGGTTGGGTTTACAACCAATGAGAAGGCAGAACAGAAAATGTTTATAAAGACAAACACACAGGAAGTAGCTCTCTTTCGGAGAGGTAGGACTACCGTGAGAGGAAGGGTAAGGTTTTTAGCTATTGCTCTGACCTCTTGGCTTTCTTCTTTGCATTGGTTCTGTGTTTCTTATTGAATAAGACAGTCACTTCTACACGGGAGGCTGGCTGATCACTTCCATCCACACAGTGGAAGCAGAGATTGAGAGAGCAGGAAGTGGGGCTGTGCTATACGACCCCAGGGTCTGCCTAGCTCATCCAGCTGGACTCCAACTTGCAAAGGGCTCACAAGCTTCTGAAGGAGTGTCCCCAGCTGAGAACCAGGTGTCAGGTGCATGGGCCCCTGGGAAAATTTCTCAATCAAACCAATACAATTACTGCTGATCCGCTCACGAGAATGGAGGAGCATCCATTTGGCTCCTTTTTCCAAGCATGTAACATTTTGGGATTGAGTTTCTAACATGTAACTTGGGGGACACATTCAAACCATAGCAGTGTATGGTATTTGAGTAGCTGTACAGTTCTGTGCTGGGATTGAGCCCCTGTGCTGTGTAAGCTGGGGAAGTGCTCTGTTGAGCTGCACCCTAGCCCTGGCTTGGCACGTCCACATGGGTTTAGATCCTCCACACTGTCTTTGTTCTTAGACATCTTTGTCTTAGTTAACAGGGATTGTCTGAATATATCTGTTTTATAGGTTTTGTTTCAGCCCTGGAAGAACAATGCAAATCATTGTGATGTAATAGTAAGGAAAGGAATCAGCTTGAAGTTGTTTTATTTAGAGTAGATAATTATTCTAAAAAATCCTATTAATTAATGGGAAGTAAAGGAACTTAAACTTTATTGAATAACTTTATTTGTGTATTGAGTGATATTATAAATTTTTTTTTTTATTTTTTTGAGACAGGGTTTCTTTGTGTAGCCTTGGCTGTCCTGAAACTAGCTTTGTAGTCCAGTCTGGTCTTGAACTCACAGAGATCCACTTGCCTCTGCCTCCCAAGGGCTAGGATTAAAGCATGTGCCACCACCACCCTGCTTTTAAAAAAAAAGATTTATTTATTTTTATTTTATGTGTACTAGTATTTTTCTGCATGTATGTCTGTGTGAGGGATCCCCAGGAGCTGGAGTTATAGACAGTTGTTAACTGCTGTGTGGGTGCTGGGGATTGAACCCGGGGCTTCTGGAGGAACAGCCAGTGCTCTTAACAACTGAGTCATCTCTCCAGCCTCCTATAAATTATTTTAAAGAATGGCTTGAGATAAATGCTATCATTGAAGTGGAAACTGTAACATATTTGTAGATCATTCATAATGTCCATTATTGAGAATGTATCAAATATCCGGTGAGTCACTGATTTCTCTGTCTTGATAAATCTATATCTGTCTCTTTGCCTTTCAACCCTTTTATCAATAATTGGGAATCTAATATAGCTTGAGCATTCTTAATGTGAAACTCTTGGTTATCCAAAACATTTTGAGCACTGACATCATGCTCAAAAGGCTTGACTTTCAGAGCACTTTGGAATTTTTACATCATGTTGCTAGACTGTAAAGTGTGTGCACAAGCCTCCTCTGAACTCTGAAACACTTTAGTCCTAAGAATTTTGGATGAGGAATAAGCAGCATGTACATGCCGGGTGCTGTACAGGGCATGTTGTGACAATTTGCTTTTAAATTCTTCTTGTAGGTTAGCAATAACTATTTTCATTTCATAGCTGGGAAGCTATAATGGAATGAGTAACTTGGCAAAATTCACCGACAGTAAGTAGTTTGGCTGGATAGTTTAAATATAATACTTCTATAGCGTATGTGTGAATAACTTCTACGACACTGACTGTTCTGTATTATTTAAGTTCTTTCTGGTTTGTGGTATTTAGGTGCTAGACTTTCTCACCATCATTTGCTACGTCAGTTCTCCAGAGAGCCTTGGTACTAGTGCTGGGTTCACAGTAGTGCCGCGCAGATGTCACTTATCAGGCTGATTATTCCTATTGTGTGTCATAATAAAACTCATTAAAATTTAAGGTTTTTAGAACTAAAGAAAATGTCTTTTACAATGTTTATGGATTATGTGCCTTTGAAGTTTAAAGTGACTTTTACTTTAAAAATGATGACGTCATGTATCCTTCACTTTCAAACAGGTACCAAGTACTTGCCTTTGCGACGGATGCGGATAAGAAGCAGGAGACGGAACAGCAAAAACTCGGTTCTGGAAAAAGACTAGTTGTAAGGCCTTTAATATATAAAGATGTTGATGATGCCATATATTGTCATATTTGTTAGAGAATTCTTGGAAGAAAATGAAAGATATATTTTGATAAGTTTTCTTATACAATTCTATCAGTGACAGAGATTGAATTGGGTATTGTTGAGCTGAGGAACATGTCCATCTACATGCCATGATACACCAGAACATAGGGAACGCCACTACAGCTGTGCATTTAAGAGATTATAAACCAACACAAAATTTTAAACACCTTTTAAAAATTTCTATTTTCTTATCTTTCTTTCTCTCTCCTCTCTCTCTCTTTTTTTCTGGGCTTTAATATCTTTATTTTCCATTGAACTAGAATCTCTGAAAACATACTGTAGCTGAAGTTTTCCTGTGTCCTGCCTGGTCCTGCAGCCACTCAGACCCAAGTAAACACACAGAGGCTTTATATTACTTATAAACTGCGTGGCCATTAGATCAGGCTTATTACTGACTAGCGCTTACACTTAAATTAACCCATAATTCTTATTTATGTTTAGCCACGTGGCTTGGTACCTTTTCTCAGTTCTGCCTTCACATCTTGCTTCCTCTGTGTCTGGCTGGTGACTCCTGACTCTGCTCTTCCTTTTCCCAGAATTCCCCTTGTCTGCTTATCCCACCCATACTTCCTGCCTGGCTACTGGCCAATCAGCATTTTATTTATCAACCAATCAGAACAACACATATTTACAGCATAGAGAATGACATTCCACAGCAACATACATAGTAGGTCAGTATTAAACTGACTCAACAGGTTGTATGTGTATATTTACACACACATACACACACATATGCACACACACATTTACACAGACACACTCACACACACACACACACACACACACACACACACACACCCCAGGACTTTGAAAGGGAGCGGGAGTATATATAGCATATGGGAGGGGTTGGAAGGAAGAGTTGGGGGGCAGTAAATGGATAAACATACAGTACACATATGTGAAATTAAAATAAAACAGGTGTATTTCCAGGTGCATATGACCAACCTAAGTTAAATCAAGATGAAGCAAATATTTCTTTCACTTTTTAATTGAAAATAGACTTTTCATAGAATGTATTCTGATTATGTCTTCCCGACCCTACTCCTCCCAGATCCTCCCACCTCTCTACCCACCCCCATCCACCCCTTTATCTGTCTTATTAGAAAACAAACAGACCCATTTCTTAGGAATTGCCCTGTACATTGTAGACCAGCTGAGACAACCAGTCTCATTGGCTGAACAACCACTGGTATCCTCCATTTTCTCTGTTGGTAAACAGTCATCACTGGACTGGCTGGAATATAGCCTATGAACAATTCTATTAAATCTCCTTTCTGCATAAAAGAGAGAGATTCATTCTATCAGTCCTGTCTATCTTGAGAACCTTGACTAATACTGCTGTTTTATTATTATTTTAATATTTATTTATTATTTTATTATTTATTTATTTATGTATTTATTTGCTTTTTTTTTTGTTTGTATTTTTCTGACCTTGTCACTCTGGAAGATGTGCTGGTTAACAATAGGTCTCATTAAAAGAATTCTTCCTTAAAAAAAAAAAAAAAAACAACCCAAAAAAAAAAAAAAAAAAAAAAAAAAAAAAAAAAAAACAAAACAAAAAAAAACAAAAAGAAAACAAACAGGTATCCAATAATAATAATAATAATAATTAGTAATAATAATAGTAAGTAAATAAAATAAGAGTATATAAATAGGACAGAACAAAGGAACAGAAAAAAAGCCATTGTAACAACACAAGAAAACCATAAAAACAAAATGGGAAACTATAATGTATAAATATAATATCTGTAAAGTGGGGAAAAAATAAAGCTCAGACAGCATTATGAGACAAAAATACCTCCAGAAATGCCATTGAGTTTGTTTTCTGTTGTCTATCTACTGCTGGGCGTGGAGCCTGGCCTCCACTGTGGTTTCTATACCCAGTGAAACTCCACGGGAGATCTGATTTTTTCCTGTTCGGCGGTTTGTCCACTGGACATAGCCTCCGGGTTCGGGACGGGGCTTGTGTCTGCTTCCCTCTCAGCACTCGGACCCCATCCGGCTCAGGCCCGTGCAGGCCGCGTGCGTGCTGCCAGCCCTGCTGTGTCTCCCAGGTCTCCTCCTCCTCCCTGGCTCTCACACTCTGCCTCCTCTTCCGTGTGTTCCCTGAGCCCCGAGGGACGGCTTGATGGAGACATCCCATCTAGGACGGAGTGTTCCAAGGTCTCTCCCTCTCTGCACACTGTCCTGCTGTGGGTCTCTGTGTTTGTTCCCGTCTGCTGCAGGAGGAAGCTTCTCTGGTGATGGCCGAACAAGACACTGATCTATGGGGACAGCAGAATGGCATTAGGAGCCATTTTATCGCTGTGTTCCTTTAGCAGGATAGTAGTACGAAAATAGCTTTTGAAACTGACGTGTTCCTCGTCGGTTTCACACATGTGCATATGTTCTGGTCACAGTTATCCTTCCGGCTCCTCACCGCCCACTCCTATCAGCCCCTCCTCCACCACATGTTCTCGCCTTACTCTCACGTTTTGTAAAAACACCTCTTTAAAAAAATAGATTTTACACATTCATTTATTTTTTTATTTACTGTGTTTGCATGTGACCATATCCATGTGTGCCTGTGTGTGTTTATGTGTGTCTGTGTGTGTGTGTGTGTGTATGTGCGCATGCACACGTGTGTGTTTGTGTATCTGCCAGTGGACAGCTTGCTGAGTTGGTTCTCTCTTTCTATCCTGTTCTGGGAATTGATTACAGATCTTCATGCTTGGCAGCAAGCTTCTTTATCCCCTGAGCCATTTTGCTGACCCAGAAAAACATCTCTTTAATGTGAAATTTTTGTACATTATATTTCCCTGTTTATATGAGTTTTCCTTGGGCTCATTTTTAGGTTTTTTTCCTTAACACTTATTTTGAGCAGTTCAGATTCTGACGTCTTTCTCCCTTCCTCTTCTCCTCCCCCATCTGTGTCTTTCAAGTTTAGTACTTGCTGAGTCTCCTGCATCTGTGAGTTTACAATTTTCATAAAATAAAAGAAATTGGGCCAATTGATTCTTCAGATATTTTGTGTGTGTGTATATCTCTCCTTTCTATGGACTACTCTAATTATACATATACTTAACTTACTCAAAACTGTCCCATGGCTCACAGATTTTTCTTTTCATTTTGTTCAATTAATTAATTAATCTTGCAATGGCAAAGATTGCGTCTTGGGCCTCATACAGCTTTTTTACCATTAAAAAGTCATTTATTCTTGCTCTTTCTCTTGGAATAATTTTTATTGCTGTAATTAAGACCACTAATAACTTTTTTTCTAGTGGAATGAAACTCATTTGGTATAGATTTCATTTCTGTAAATTCAGTTTGACTGTTTGTATCTCCAATATCTCTATATAACTTTTTGAAGATATGAAATAGTTATAATACTTATTATCTTGGTTTTCTAATTCTTAACATCTGTATCAGTTTTGAGTTAGTTTCAGTTGATTTATTTCTCTTCTTTGTAAATCACATTTCCTGCTTGGTTTTATTTGCATGATTGGTAATTTAAAAGTTATTATTAGATGTCAGATATAGTCAATTTTATTTTGTTGCATTTTAGATATTTTTGAATTATTACAGGCTAAGCTTAGTCCTGGAACACAGCTGTTTGAAAACAGTTTGACCTTTTTGAGCATTGTTTTAAAGATTTATTAGGTGGAACAAAACTACTTATTGTACAGCTAATTTTCCCCACTCCTGAGACCAGATCCTTCTGCGTGCCCCACCAGTGCCCCAGGGCCATGAGCTTTTGAGCATAGATTCAGTCCTGTGTGGATGTCGGGCACTGTTACCTGGAATCCTGGGGGTGGCTTCCCTGGCCTTCTCTAGTTTCTTTCTGTGAATGTGCTGCTGCATTCTCAGGTGGACATTTGAGGTAAACTTTCCATAGGTCTCCCAGGGCTGGTCTCCTCATTGAATGTGTTGTGAACTCTAACTGCCTTGGTTTCTCTGGACTCTGAATTCATCTCCTCAGTTCAGTATGTCTGCTGGGCCCTGCCTGGATTTGTCTTCCCTGCACCCTGGTCTGAGAGATCTCTCGTGAGGCTGCAGGGGATATATCACTCACTATAGTTGTTTTGGGAGTGTAAGGCATCATTTTTCTTATTATCTTACAAGCCGTTGTTTTCTGTGTTCTGTGCATTTTGTGGTTATTTCAGGTGAGATGCTCTCCTCTCCTATTGTTCCTATAAATTTAAAGTGACTCTTCAAATTCTTTTGATCTATTCTTTCCTCACCCACCCTCATGTTTTATTTTATTTATTTATTTTTTTTGAGAAAGGGTCTAGTGTAGCCTAGGCTGGCCTTAAACTTACTATGTAACATACCCAAGATTAGACTTAAACTCTTTAATTTATTTTTATTTATTTAACAATTCCATACATGTATATACTAGGTTTTGGCATTTAAAAATTATTTATTTATTATTTTTATTTTATATGCATTGGTGTTTTGTCTGCATGCATGTCTGTGTGAGGGTGTCAGATCCTCTGGAACTGGAGTTACAGACAGATGTGAGCTGCCATGTGGGTACTAGGAATTGAACCTGGGTCCTCTGGAAGAACAGCCAGAGCTCTTAACTGCTGAGCCATCTCTCTAGCCTGGTTTGGGGCATTTGAATAACCCCCACTACCCTCCCATTCCCTCACTGAAACACTTTCTTCCCGACAGGGCTTCTCTTACTTAAGCACCTTAAAATCTTATTTGAACCTTCTGAGGTAATTGTGTTTGCTTATGTCTTAGTCAGTGTTCTGTTGCTGTGAAGAGACACCATGACCATGGCAACTCCTATAAAGGAACACATTTAATTGGGGCAGACTTAGAGTTCAGAGGTTTAGTCCATTATCATTATGGCGGGGAGCATGGCTGCATGCAGCAGACATGGTGCTGGAGAGGTGGCTGAGAGTTCTACATCTGGGTCATCAGGCAACAGGAAGAGAGAGAGAGACACTGAGTCTGGCCTGAACATCTGAGACCTCAAAGCCCATCCCCAGTGACACACTTCCTCCAGCAAGGCCACCCCTACTCCAACAAAGCCACACCTCCTAATAGTGCCACCCTTTATGAGCCTGTGGGGCCATTTTCACCACCATAGCTTGTGAGAACATGAGTGGGAATTTACTGAAATAGGGTAACTTACCAGGGTCTACACCACGGAAGAAAATGAACCCCTTCCCATAGCACCCATCAATCGCCGTAGTTCTGCAGTGAGAGCGGGGCCTTGAGAGCTCTATATTCATGCATGGTAAGAGGGTGACATGTCTACTCTGATGTCACTCTTGTGCAGGTAAGCATAGCCAGTGAGTTCAAGAGTGCAATGGCCCTGTCATGTCCAGAAGGCACTTTCCATGCCGTTCCTCCCCAGCATCTGGTTCTTATATTCTTCCCACTCCCTCTTCCCCAGGATTTCTTTAGCCTTGGAGGGGTAACACAGATGTCCTGTTTAAGGCCAGCATCCCAGAGTCACTCATTCCCCACACTCTGACCTGTTTTGGGTCTCTGTCTTAATCATCACTGACTGCAAAATGCTTCCCTGTTGGAGGCTGAGAGCAGGACTAATCAGTGGGTATAAACATAGTGTTAAGAAGGCAGTTTGAGGGCTGGAGAGATGGCTCAGAGGTTAAGAGCACTGACTATTCTTCCAGAGGTCCTGAGTTCAATTCCCAGCAACCACATGGTGGCTCACAACCATCTGTAATGAGATCTGGCACCCTCTTCTGTGTACATAATAAATAAATAAATCCTTAAAAAAAAAAAGAAGGCAGTTTGATTCCATGTCCGTTTTGAAAAAAGGACAGCAGTTGGTTTTCCCCTAGGGTCAGTGACCTCCCCAGCTCTTGGCCAGGTTTATGGAAAAGACATGAGTTCACTCTTGAGGAGCAATCCCTAAATACAACCAGAAGAGATTTGTTGCCCCCATAATGCCATACCACATTGCTGTGGTGAGCACATCTCGGCAGGCACGTTACTGTATTGTAGCTGATGGGGTCTACTAATGACTTTTTCCCCCCAGACACAAAGCACCTGGCCTTAAACTCTCAGTCCTTCTAAATGCTGTGATTGCAGGCATGGCCCGCCATGGTTGAGCTTATTTCCTTTTTACATGTTACTACTGTTTGTTATTAGACACTAACTGAGGCTGCTCATTTCTTCTTGGTGCAGTTTTTGTCTTTTGTGAAGCTATCCTTACTTATATCCTTACACACATATCAATTTAAAAATATTAACTCTTGTTGAATTCTAAACACTTTCTGCATGTGTACTTTATGTTTTTCCTTTCACTATTGTAAGAAGCATTTCCTAACTATTGAGCATACTCCGTGGCAGTAGACTTCTCTTTGGGTAGTTCTTAGTGTAGAGGAGTCAGTCAGTCTGTCCTATCATCACTTGGTGATGGCTCAGTGGAGGACTGCATATGGATGCATTTTAGAGCTGTCTTTGTTGCAAAACATTGTTTATAACAATATTAGCTGTGGGTTTTATTGATTATGATTTATTGATTTGCATGGTAAATATGGTAGCTTTAAAAGATTAAATTTGTTTTTAAACTGATACATAAAAACATGAACATTATACATGTACATGGAGTGCCATGTGATGTTTTGATTTGTGTATACATTGTTTAATATTTAAATCAGGTCAAACAAATCAAACTTCTCCAAAATCTATCATTTTTAAAAAAAGATTTATTAGCTTTTTTTTTTTATATGCATGGATAGTTTGAATGTACGTCTGTATACCACATGTGTGCCTGTGGAGGTCTGAAGAGGCCATCAGATCCCCCGTAAGTAGAGTTTGACGGTTGTGAGTCCCCATGTGGAGCATGTGCTCTTAACTGCTGAGCCGTCTCTCTGGCCACTGTCATTTCTCTGTGGAGAACATTCAGACTTTGTCCAGCCTTTCGTGTGTATAGTCCGTTACTGTGACCACTGTTCCACTGCTCCTGAAGCTCTTCCCAGCACTGCAGGGAGCTTTCCTGATGAGTGCTCTGGAATCACTGAGTACCAATATCGTCTGGTAAGAGATAGGCTAAAACCTACAAATACTAGCTACAGTGATGGTAGGCAAGCCAGCCTCAAAACCAACCCAGGAAAGTAGACATCTTGGTTTGCTATAAAGCAGTTTCTTCATTTACGTTGATATGAAAATGACGGACAGTCTACATCACTGTTGGGTTTTGCTTTTCAGGTGGACTGGACTCTGAATATTGGAGAACAAGCTCTTGATATTTGTATCATCCCTTTCAACCAGTCTGCATCTTCTGTTTTTGTTCTTGGTGAGAGAAACTTTTTTTGCCTGAAGGATAATGGGCAGATTCGATTCATGAAGAAGCTCGATTGTAGCCCCAGCTGTTTTCTCCCGTACTGCTCAGGTGGGTACAAAGATTATCTGTTATCCTTTCTGGATCTCACGTATATCACGTATCACGTATATACACATATATCAACATGCATACACACATCAGAAAAAGCCACACTCAGACACATATTTTAAACCTCTAGGAAAAGAGTTTTTTACTGAATATATAATGGAACCTTTAACTTCCATAGTTTTAGTAGACATTTGATATAAGCCCATGTGGTTTTGCCAGCCCTTGGACTCTGTAAGATCACTTGTAGACTGGCTTCCAGCTCATTAATGCTTCTATAATGTGACTATTCAAGAATCCTTCTGTGAGAATATCACTCTTTTATAAGCAGAGCAATGATGTCTAATAGAATGATTTACAGTGAATGCCTGTCAATCATTAGTTTAGATGTGTGATATGTTAATAAAATTCATACCTTCTGGATGAAATGCGAATACCTTGGCTGATATCCATACTTCCTGTCTATAAAATGATTTGCTTCTTTTTTGCGCTTGCTTTCTTGAAGTTGAAAGCTAATTTCTTATCACCTAAAATCTTTATGTGTTAAAATCAAGATAATACAATTAGCGTGTGATAAATTTCCTGAAAGAGACCGCTGTGTACCATTTTGAACGGCCTTTTCCTTACTGTCTTCTTTCTGTATCTTCACCCTGCAGTTTCTGAAGGCACAATAAACACCCTGATTGGAAACCATAATCACATGCTGCATGTTTACCAGGATGTGACACTGAAGTGGGCCACACAGCTCCCCCATGTTCCTGTGGCAGTCAGGGTGGGCTGTCTGCAGTAAGTGGTTCAATTTAACTTTTATGAAAGGATTTTTGTTTAGTCTCACTTTTTAGCCCTGGCTGGCTTTGAACTCACAGCACTTTTGCCTCAGCCACTGCACCTGGCTCTTATTAAATACCTTAGACAAGGAGTTCTGTAGAAATTTTGTGGTTTCACTGAAGTGTTGTAGTGTGACTGTTAATAGTAGAATTTTTTTTCTTGGAAAAGTATATAAAAATTCCTTAATTAGCACTATTAATTATTTTCACTTACTATTTCTAAGAGGTTACTCCTTTAGAATTAAAGGGGAACAGTGTTGAAGAGAACAGGGAGATGACAGGTGGATGATTTTCTTTAATGTGAAAACAGAGAGCCACACTCGCTTGTAATTCAAAACTTGCTTCAGACTTGCTTATGTTATGTGATACAGAGTTGCCTATGTTCATGTGCTTAAACAGTTCAGAGTGTAGGGCAATTTTGCACTTGAAATGAAAGAAAAATAAAATTAATATCAGTATTAAACTCATGACACAGTTTGCCAGTGAGTAGCTTCGAAAGGTTGTTAGTGTAAGAGTTGAACTCCTGAACTGTTCATGAACCTTTTGCTGATTCATTCTCCACTGACCCATGATGACGGGCATTTTAGTTGCTTTTCTATCACTGTAATAAGAAACCATGACCAAGGCAACTTCTAAAAGAGAGCATATATCTGGGGTTTATAGTTTCAGAAGGTTAGAGCCCATGACCATCATGGCAGGGACATGGCTGCAGGCAGGCGTGTAGGTATATGCTGGGAACAGTTGCTGAGACCTTACATCTTGATCCACAAGTGTGAGGCAGGACAGAGAGTTAACTGGGATGTGTAGCAGGCTTTTTCTTTTGGGCCACCAACCAGCTCCCCAATCATGACACCGAGACTTATTATTAGTTTTGAATGCTTGGCCTCGCTTAGGCTCGTTTCTGGCTAGGTCTTTTAACTTAACCTGTTTCTCTTTATCTACCTTTTGCCTCGGGGCTTTTACCTTCTTTCTCTGTATCTTCCTTTCACTACTTCTTGTATCTGCTGGCTGGTGGCTGCCTGGCTGGGCCCAGGCATCTCCCTCATTCTGTCCTGTCTTCTCCTCTTTTATTCCCTTTTTCTCTCTTCTCTCTCCTATTTATTCTCTCTGGCTGGCAGCCCTGCCTGTCTCTCTCCTGCCTGGCTATTGGCTGTTCAGCTTTTTATTAGACCAATCAGGTGCCTTAGGCAGGCAAGGTGCTACAGCAACATATCTTTACGTAATTAAACAAATGAAGCATAAACAAATGTAACACATCTTTGCCCAGTTAAAATAATACTCCACAGCAGGGAATAGCATGGGTTTTTGAAATCTCAGAGTCTGCCCCAGTGACACACTTCCTTCCACAAGGCCACACCTCCTAATCCTTTCTGAATAGCTCCATCAACTGGAGTCCAAGTATTGAACTATATGAACCTATTTGGGGCATTTTTATTCAAACTGCCACACCAGGAAATGATTTGTCCTGGTTGGTTTGGTTAGATACCACATTAGTGGTAGGGAATAAGTCAGAGATGTCAGGGAGTTAGGACAATAACCCTTTTGGCTCAATTCAAGCAGTTGACATATAGAAGTGGCTGAGGTCATCCATTCTGCTTGCTTTGTGGGTGACACACTAGCATCTCAAAAATGTTGTTCATGCTCCTATGCCAGAAGCTGTTCTTACACAATGAAACCTTTACAGAGGCAAGAGTTCTCTGAAGGCTGGTAGGTTCCATTTTAAATAGGTATAAGTTAGTTTCAGGAGCCAGTACCTAGAGGACAATCTTAACGTGAACCTTGATCTCAGAGAGCAGACAAAAGGAATGCTGGGAAGAGGAAGAGCAGAGTCAGGAGTTGCCAGCCAGACACAGAGGAAGCAAGATGACAAGGCAGAACTGAGAAAAGGTACCAAGCCATGTGGCTAAATAAAATAAAAGCTATGGGTTAATTTAAGTGTAAGAGCTAGTCAGTAATAAGCCTGAGCTAATGACCAAGCAGTTATAATTAATATAAGCCTCTATGTGCTTACTTGGGGGACGTGAGTGGGAGAGATTTGTCCTGACTGCCGGCAGGCCGGGACACAGAAAAACTTTCAGAAGGATAATTTCCCAAGTATCCAAAAGTATGCATGGCTGTCTAGCACCAGTGTTCTAACCTTGGTCTCTAGCATTTTGTTTGTTGTAATTGTTTGAGACTATTTCATCCCCCAAGGTTGAGGTCTTAAACAGTGTGGGGAATTGTAATAGGCCAGGCAGAAATTAAGATATTCTAAAGAGACCTTTTTTTGTTTCCCAGTCTAGAGTACCAGACTGTCCAAAGAAGGGACCCCAGAGATGTGGGAATTCCCCAGGAATTTCATGTTGGGAGAACCTGTCTCCAGGCTAGAGATTTCACAGCTCTAACACCTTGTCAGGCCACCCTAGAGCCTGAGGCGGAAGCTGGGCAATGATGTGTGCTAGGACTGCTTAGGGATTCAAATCCTTGGCCTTCTGCTTGAACCTTAATCTCACTTCAGGCCTCTTGTGGATCTCTTTGTCTCTCTTGCCAATGTAGCCACATCAAAATAGCTCCCTTTTTTGCTTTCCATTATTAAAAGTTTTCATTGTAGTTTTACCAGAATTTAAAAGTGATTTTTAATAACTTAGCATAACATGCTTATGGTACTGGCATAAAAAGAGACATGTAGACAAATGGAACAGAATCCAAGATCCAAGCATGAATTCGTAGAACTTCAGCCGTCTGATATTTGACAAAGATACCAAAGCACACACTGGAAAACAGAAAGCGTCTTCCACAAACGGTGCTGGGAAAACTGATGTCCGCAGGTCAAGGAATGAAATTAGACCCTGTCTATCCCCTGCACAGCACTAACTCCAAATGTGTCACAGACCTGAATGTGAACCATGACACACGGAAACTACTAGAAGAAAACAGGCAGAACCTACAGGATAGAGGTGCAGGAAAGGGCCACGAATTGGGGCCAGCAAATGAGGCCTCCCTCATAGACCTGCAAGGCTTCTGCACGGCTAAAGAAACAATTAATTAAGGGAAAGTCCAGAGTGGGAGAGAGTCTTTGCCAGGTATTCTTCTGACAGAAGATCAATACCCAGAATATATAAAGAACTCAGAAAACAAAGAGTCAAAAAATGAATGACCCATTTCAAAAATGGGCTTGGGGTGTGGACAGAGTTCTCAAAGGAAGAAATAAATGTGGCTTAGAAATATCTGACAGAATATTTGTTGTTCCTAGCAATCAGGGAAATGCAAATCAAAACAACTTGGAGATTTCACCTTACCCCAGTCAGAATGGCAAAATCAACAAGACAACATACAACAAATGCTGGAGGGGGTTGGGGGTGGAGACCAGGGCGGCCGCTCAGGAAGTCAGTGTGGACAAGGGAAGAAAAAGAGCCCAGGAATAGGACAGCAAGCAGGGTGCATGGGAGCGGGTGGAAGGGGGAAGGGGAGGGGGGAAGTGATGTAATTTTAATATCGAAAAAATAGTATCAGAAGGCCATTATTGTTAAAGTTATAAACACCAAAATAACTTCTGCTTTTTATTACATGAAGAGTGAACCTATCTGTTAGAGACTTTCTTGGATGAATGTGTTTATGTGTAGAGGAATTCACTGCTCCTTTACTGTAGCTTTTCCAGTGAGTATGAAACACTGGATTCGGATCAAGTGCGTGTAATTATCCCTAATAACAGCATTTTGCTCAGAAACCGACACACTGTTCCCCCCCCCCCCCTACTTGGCAGCCCTGGTTCTACCTTGTTCCTTCTACTTTGATTCTGAGCCTGCACCTCCTTTTTGTCTTGGATTAAGACTGATTTATGGGGTGCCTAGCTGTTCTTCTAGTTTAATGATCTCTCTCTCTCTGTCTCTCTTTCTCCTGTGTGTGTGTGCACACGTGCGTGTGCATGGTTTAATCTTACAGGGATGTGCAATAAGCATTCAGGCTGGAGAATCAGGATCCTGAATGTTTAAATTCCCAGCTCTTACTGCTTCCTTCTGTGTATGAAGTAGACCCTGGCTGAGTGGCTTGCCTCTGCTGTGCTCAGTTTCCCAAGTGGCAGATAAGCATCATCTTGTATTGGTAACATCCTTCTCTTGAGAGATGTCACGTACATCTAAATGTGGAAGCATTTGGAGGGAGGTTGAACACGATGAGAGCCTTTCCAGGCATAGCCTGCAGCCACAGAACCACGCTCTACAGTCAGTGCACCTCATTCCTTTACCTGAAAATAATTTCCAGAACTTTGGGGTTTTCTTTGAGGCTTTGTCCTAAATATACACTTTAACTTTTGGCATTTATGTTTTTATTCTTAGCTTCCGTCGATGTAGTGTGGGCTAGAGTGTTTTTCCATTTCTTCTCTGGATTTTCTAGTTTATTTTGTCTTTGAATCTCACAACAACTTGTTACCATGGTTTCCTTCTACACATTTCTTTTGCATTTGTAGTTTTGTTGGTGGATAATTCCCCCACCATTTAGTATACTCTCTTATATCAAATATGATATTTGCTTATCATACTGAATATTTATGCAGACAAACATGCTGTATGCTGAATAAAGGCTTAAAAGTCATTTTGATTTGTTTTATGTGAAAGGAAGGGATTACTAGAAAGGCCTTTTAGTTGAAAACCCGATTTGCAGTGTGAAAAAACTGGGACTCATATAGAAGAAATGATATAAATAAAAAAAAATTATATTAGCAATGTCCATGTAGCTAAGCACCCAAGCCATCCTTTACATATGGCCTGCCATTTGGTTGCGCTGCTCTGTGTAGGCTGCTATGTGGTCCTTTGGCTTGAGGTAATTATACAAAGAAGTTATTTATCTTTATTGTTGTTTGTCAGTTACAGCTACAAACCTCAACAAGCTCTCCTTATTAAAGCAGGAATCATGTTCTCTGTTGTGTTTTCTGGTGTAAAGCACGGCGTTACTCTGTCTTCAGGAAGAACGTAACAGCCATCAGAGCCCCAGCTTTCTTTTGATTTTGTTTAGTTCCATAGTAAATCTGTTTCATTTGCTTGCTGAGACGTTCAGAAGGCTGCGTAGCCCAGGGATAAGGAATTGTATTTAGGATGCTAGTTGGGTGCATAGTCTTTTGTTTTACAAATTAAGTTCTAATTGTTAAGTTCTACTTATTACCAGGCATCCCCATGGAATAGCCTCCTCAGTCACACTGTCACTGAGTCTGTCAAAGTCTCCGAGGAAAGCAACTCCCGGTCTCAACGGAATACTCCGGGTTGGTAGGAAGAGCACCCTAGTGCTTTAGTTGCTGGTTCTCCAAGCTGCAGCAGATAGGAGGGTAGACTGAGGTGGGGCAGGGACTTGTGAAATGGAGTTCCAGGGCTGAGGAAAAGTATCTGTTTTTTCCTACTTATGAAAGTTTCACCACCTTAGCTCTAGAGAGCTTTGGCACCAGGTTGGTGCAGGGTTAACAATCTAACAGCTCCAGGCGGACCAAGAAGCTCTGGATAGGAGGGTTAACTTGACCTATGACACTTGTGAAGGCTTCTGACCAGGGGATCCACACTTGGAGCTACCACATGACGACTGCAGGGGAATTCACCTACTACAGATGGACTCCTCCATTCCCCAAATCACTGCTTTTCATCCTATAAAACCCCCCGAGATCCCCACAGCACATGCACAGTCTCACTTCTTCCCAGGGCCTGCGGTCCTCCTGTTGTGGTTATAGCCCAGTTCTGCTCTGGAGATGCTTGTCTGCTGTCCCTCGTTTCCACATCACCTCCGTCAATCCCTGTGGACACATGCTGACTGAGAACTACATCTATGTTTATGTCACTCCTGTCTTGGAATACTTGGCCCTTGCTGGAACTGGAATTTGACCTGCTTTCAAAGTTCATGTGAATTTATTTTTTTCTATATATCTCTGTTTCGCAGAGGGGAAAATGTCAGCTGCTTAATGGAGAATATAAAAGGGAAAATAATGAGGTTTTTGTTTTGGTGTGTGTGTGTGTGTGTGTGTGTGTGTGTGTGTGTGTGTGTGTG
>CABHPP010142192.1:426-13401 GCA_902168425.1 Peromyscus attwateri | reverse complement strand
AAACAGCCTCCTGGCAGAAACCTTTTTTTCATCAGTCACTTCAAAACAGGCTAAAGGTAACTTTAACCTTACCTAACTCCAGTGTAACAAGCCAATTGCAAAGCCACCCATTTGTGGTTTGTATCTCCTTTCCTAACAAAGAAGTTTGCCAGAAGGCAAATCTGGTCAAACTCACCTCCCAGGCATGGTTTATATTCTGCTCTAACTGAGCCCAATTGCTTATTTCTCCTCTTTGAGTGCTTCAATAAGAGTAAGCCTTTACCGCCTTGCTGTCACTGAAGACAGCTGTTCTCAATGCGTCAGTGGGTCTCCATCTTCCTAACGCTGTGACCCTTTAATACACTTCCTCACGTTGTGGGGACCCCCAGCCATAAAAATACTTTCGTTGCTTCTTCATAATTTTAGTTTTGCTACTGAACCATAATGTAAATATCTGTGTTTTCCGAGGGTCTTAGGTGACCCCTGTGAAAGGTCATTTGACCCCCAAAGTCCTCTTTCTCCCTCTCTTCCTCCTCCCTTCTTTCCCCCTCTCCTTCTCCCCCGCTCCATTCTTTGCATTCTGTATTATTTCTGGAGGCATAAAGTGGCCTGAAACTTATGCTCATTGTATGGTGTACTTTATGGGAGGGAGATGACATAACAGAAAGCCAACTTTGGCTAACTAACTCAAGATCTATAAAACAAAATGTTAGCAGGAACATGTTTACAATATTTGGCATCGATAACCATGCACAGAGAGGCAGAAGAAATGAACTTCAGAGACTGAGCCAGGATTCAAATCCTCTCTGTTCCACACTAAGGCCTGCAGCAAATACTTCCTTCTTAGTGTGTCAAAATCTCCTCATCTGGAAAAGCAGGATAAGGCTGACTGTATCAAGGGCTATTGTGTAAAGTGTAAAAGTTGTCATGTGATACACGTTACTGGTAGGGCAAGGATGTTTACAAAGATAGAAGAATACAAAGAGCTAATGAGTTCAGTTTTCATCCTTTTGAGAAGGGAGTAGTACAATATTTAAAAGTCAGTCTGAAAGTTCCAGTATGAACTATCTATAAGCAGTATGGCCTCAGGCAAGTTGCTTAACCTTTCTGTGCTTTGTCTAGTAAAATGAGGTTGACTGTTGTGGGATATTCGTACACTGTGTGAAGATGTATCGCTGTGGTTGGTATCATAAAAAGCTGAACAGCCAATAGCTAGGCAGGAGATATGGGGGGACTTCCAGGTAGAGAGAACTCTGGGAAGAAGAAAGGTGGAGGAGAAAGCAGGATGCGTAGTTCAAAGATGAGGTAACGCCACGTGGTAGAATGTAGATGAATAGAAATAGGTTAATTTAAGTTGTAAGAGCTAGTGGGACAAGTCTAAGCTAAGGCCGTGCTTTCATAATTAATAATAAGTCTCCATGTTGTTATTTATGGCTAGCAGTCCTGAGGAATAAGTACTACTACCTTTGACTGTAATGAGACTGCCTCATAGGACTGTAAGATAAATATTAAATAAGTTAGAACCTGTCAGGGTGCACCGTGTAGCATGGGTCGGTTGAAGAAAGAAGGCATTCCCAAGATGAAATTTTAAGGCCTATGTGGCAGCAAGAAGGTCCAGCCTCTTCTGGTGGACTGAACAACCCCCCACCCCCACCCCATCCCCCTACAAAGGCACATCTATTGATTGCTACACAAAGTATTTTCTCATACCAAGGTCCCTAATCTTAATTTACGTGTCTTACTGAAGGAGAGCATCACATGACTCTAGTCCTTTATTATGTATCCTGTACAATACACAATAATACAAGAGCCCCGGGTGTGCCTGAGGCGTCTTGTGACCAAAGTCATGGGATGGCTGCAAAGCCCTTCCAGCGAAACAACCACTGTTTTCCACAAGGATTTGTCAGGGTCAAAGTACTTCTAAAAAACTGCTGTTCATTCTAGTATCTACACCATACAGTGATTCTGCTAAATTTCCACAAGAACCCTTGCATCAGTGCACAGAGAGAGCAGCACTTGCAAAGGCTAGCATTGCAGTTAATTCTCTGTCAGTTTTGCTAGGCTGGAGTGCCTAGATATTTTGTAAGACATCGTCTAGAGATAACCTAATCTGTTCTGTGTAATGAAGTGTTTCCCAATACCAGAATAGTCAAGTCAATTGAAATATTATTGAACAAGAAAACAAACATGCATCCAGCCGTCAAATTTTAAGACAGAATTTACATTTAAGTTACAACTTTGTGGATCTGAAATTCAGTTGTGAACAGGGGTGATGGCAGTTGTCTAGGAGATTGCCAGTGCATTCCCTGGCACAAAGACTGGGAAAGACAGAAGACCAAGCCTCAGAGAAAAGTAACAACTTCATATAGTCAAGATGTGAGAAGCCTGATGCTGGAAGTTGAATAACTGGTGCTACCTTGGGAACTTTATTGGGCCCCTGGATCCTCCCCTGTCCAGTTTAGATAGATATCTGCCCCCATGCCTTTCCACTGTTTCACCTTGTGATGTTTACTGGGACTAAAACAGCTACATCAGGAAGCCTGCCTTCATTTTCCTTATCTACCTATGTCCCTCAGGCCCCCACCCCCAGAGACTGACCAACTTCTGCCATGGAAGGGGCAATGAACACTCTAGCAGTTTCATTTATTCATGGGGAATCGTCTGGGGGAGAGCTGGTCCATGAGAGAGGAGATTTTTATGTGGCGGGCTCCTGGGGCCAGTCCAGAGGGCTGTGGTAAAATTCTGGCAGACCAGTGAGTCTGGAGCTCTGTCTTCAGGACCATTTGTACAAACAGACTGAAGGAATGGAGAGAAGAATGCTAGAGGACACCCCATTATATCCCAGAGGAGAGTGACCATTCCCAGGAAAGCCCTGCATAGGAGTCGTCCTGTCGAGGCTGGCCTGGAGAGCAATGGGCCCATGGTCCACTCTCAAGCACATTCATTGCTTTTGGAGTGGATGGACTCGGTGTGAGGCACTTCCTGGATGGCTTTCTAGACAGGGAGAAAGAAGAACTTTAACCACCATTTAGTTTTTAGGTTAAAACAAGAGCGGGCCATTGATCTTGGTGGCAGTAAGACTCTGCAACGTTAAATTGAGCCAAGGTCATGATGTCCTATTATCTGGCCAGCACTTTTCTTATGAAGAAGAAAATCATTAACGAGAAATGGTTGTCTAAGCAAGCTCTCATATGGTTTTAAGCCTAATGTCCAGGGAGTGTGATCCCTTAAACCATTAAAGAAAAACAACAGTCATTTTATTCTTTGGTTATCCTTTCCTATTGGGTGTTTAAGACCGTGCTGGTGGCCAAAATTAATGTTTTTTCCTGCCGTGGTCATTTGAAGATCTTGTCCCAAGGGTCACGTGGACTTGAGAGGAACCTCTGGCTCTCTGGCCTTCCTTTCATCAACTGTTCCATCTATGTGAGGGAAATTCAAAGGCGTTGCTTGACCATGACTTCCCTGGGAAACATGGAAATTTTCCTCTGTATTGACCTTCCTCTTTGTAGACTGGATACTGACTTGAGCTCACCAGGTGTCTCATGGCCTCCCCAAACAAGAGCACAGATGACTCCCTATAGTAACAATATTTTGAGAGATGCTCCACAGTCTCCTGGGACCCACTTGACCTTGGATAGTGAGGGGGTATTCTCCCCTTTGATCCTTCTGACTACATTAGCAAGCCTCCAAGTATGGGTTTTGAATACCCAGAATGTCAGTTATACCACTCTAATACTTTTAACCACAGTGTAATATTTAGATAAAACTTGGGCAAAAACAAAACACCTAAGCATTTGTCAGACAAACATTTTTGTTCTTTAATCCAGGCCTGACAGTTACCATGGAGCGCAGACCAATAACTCAGCTGAGTCAAGCAGAGGTTTCACACCAATGTACTGAACTTTGACCTTTCACATACCTTCTATAACTTTCTCAGACCTGTATAACCTGCTTAAGCTTCACAGCTTTCTTGTTCATTTTGGGAAAACATCCAACCATCTTATGAAACATACTAATGTTAACACTATCATAATAAAAGAAACTTGAAGCCAAACTGCATACATAATAAATTAATATTACCTGTGAACATACTGTCAAACTCTAACACGAATCTGAATCTAGTAGTTTACACTGAACAGGACACTCACCATTGAGCTCAGTGACAACAGGCTAGACCCCAAACATCTATCCTCCTTACAACCGTATCGATTGCCCAGATGAGTCCTATCTATTGGTTCATGCCTTGGAAACAAGGCTTGATTCCTTCTATTGTCTTTAAATTTTGTAAATCCATGGGTGAGTGGCAGTCAGCACTCATGATCAATGGGGGTCACAGCATCTGTCAGTAAGTGATAATTGCTGAAGCTGTTAGGGTATAACTGAAATAGAATCAAGTTCCCTCCCCTGTAATCCTCATGAACAGTATTCCAAAAATGCTTTTTGTCAATGAAATGAAGTGAATGAATAATAATTAGTTTTATGTAAACACATAACAATAGAAAAATACACATAATATTAAGAAAACTGCCATCATTTTGAAATCTGTAGTGCTAGTAGCCTATGTGTTTATAACTGACTGGAAATGACACCTAGTTTTCTAAACTCACTATTCTATTCTGGGTCTCGTGCAAATTATCCTTTGGAATCTGAAGGTAACTTTGTAAGAGATGATGAAAGGCATGTTTGTGGCTGGTTGTCAAGCAACCAAAGACTGAAGTTCCTGGCATGCACTCCTTTATTTTGTGCATAGAGTGGGTGTAGGTGCTGAACTGCGTTTCTATTGGTTACATTCTCTTCCAATAGCAAAAGAGAACCTGTTATTTTTCCAGCTAATTAGCATACTCTGGGAAAAAACCCAACTAGGTTTCATTCTCTGCTAGTGTCAAATATAGATGTAAAAACCAAGGACTTTAAGGACTGGGTTCAAAAGGACTCCAGAAAAGAAAACATTAAAAAAAATGTGAATAAATGAATGGCACCAAGTAGTAGTTATATTCTGTTATAAGAAGTATGGAAGTTCTCTCTTCCTCTCTTCCTCCCCTCATCCCTCTGTGTTTAGAGCCAAATTCCTTCTGTAGCCTAGTCTGTTGTAAAAATCAGATCTTCCTACTGTAAGCCCCTCTTTCCATTTACCTTCTGGAATTGCAGGCATATGCTACAAAGGTGGCAAGATGCCACCTTTCTGTCCCTGAAGATGCTTTAATGTAAAGGAAAGCAGAATCCCCAGGCATACTTCTGTAGTGAAACGAGAAAACACTTAGCTAAATCCAAAGGACAACAGCGTGGTTGCTCCCTACCCCAACCTACCTCCAAACACGCAGTATAAGAAGAGGCAGGAAGCTGCAATCTGGGAGGAAGGCAGAGTGCTAATGAGAGTTAGAAGGAAGGGGGACCAAATGGTCATCACTGTGCCACCACTGGGGACTTCTGTGTGACCTGAAATGTGACCGTGTAAGTAGCAAAGAAATGTATTCCTTTTCTGGTTATGAGCTACATATTTCCTCCTTCTCTGTCATCTCCTTCCATGGTCTCTCCCTCTTCTACTTATAATTAATTCTGGACCCTCTGATACTTTTTTCATCTCACAGCATTGCCTTACAAAACTTCACTAACTCCATTTCCAAAGGGAAAAAAAAATAACTCTCAACTCCTAAGGTTAATATTGCTTCACTAACCACTTCCCATATACTCCACTAACCACTTCCCCTAAAACAAGAGGACAGGAATCGACAGATGAAATAGGGCTTTTGTGTGTGCTGCCAGGGATCAAACCTAGGGCCTTGTGCATGCAAGGTATGTCCACAGAGTCATGTACACCTCTACTAACTGGAGAAGCAGGTTTTTATTCAGTTCCTGTCATGAGGAAAGTCAGGAATTTTTGAAATGCCTATGCCATTTTTTTCAAACTTTCCCATGGGCAGATCCTGGCCCTCAACAATCTCTCATTCCTTCTCTAAATGGATTCTTTCTCCACTCAAGTTCTTCATCCCCAAACCTGCCAGGAGCATTCATGCCTCCTTGTTAACTTTCCAGGAAACAATCTTTATTTTTTACTTAGGTTTGTTTTTGTTTCTATCATTAGAGTTAAGAAGATTAAGATGAAGGGTTGTCTTATGGTTCCTGATTGTGTGTGCTTTTAGCAAAGAACCAGGATAAAGAGGACTGTTGTATGCTGCAAACAGAAATAACAATTGCTGACTTTCTTAGTTGAAGGTCTCAGAGAAATAAAAAGAGATTGAAGAATTAATAGGAGACAGATCTGTAAACTCAGCACCTGGGAGGCTGAATTGAAAAAAATCTCAAACTCCAGGCCAGCCTTGACTACATAGCAAGACCTTATCTCAAAATGGGAGGAAGATTAATGATTAACTGGGTTAGGTATTACAAACCCTATAGGGAAAGCTAGTATCCACTTGAGCGTGACCAACCAACTAAGGGTTACACCCTTTAAAAAAATCCTGACTTTCCTTCTTCTAGATGCTCAACTGTTCATAGCTCCTCAGTTAGGAGTGAGGACTCATGAACTTCTCCCCCTCCATTCTGGAGTGCTGACTGGCTTGATTTTGTGTACACAGACAGCCACAGCTGCTGTGAGTTCATGTGTGTAGTGGTGCTGTTGTGTCCAGAAGACACGGTTTCCCTCCAGTCCTCCCTGGCCTCTGGACCTTATAATATCTACACCCTCACTTTTGAGATAGCGCTTGAGCCTTGGGTGGTGGGTTATATATAGGTGTTCCTCTTGGGGTTGAGCATTCAACAGACACATTCTCTGCACATTGATCAATTTTGAGTTTCTGCATTAACCCCTATCTCCTGCACAAGAAGCTTCTCTAATGATATCAGAGAGCTGTACTAATCTATGAAGTATCAAAATAAGAGTTTAGAAAGCAGTTTTGTTGCAGAATATCATTTTAAGGTGTGTTACATTTGTCTATGCTGTGGAACATTTGTTTTAATGATGCAAAGATATGTTGCATTCTTTTATGTAGCATTTGTTTAACTCTGAAAACTGTGTTACTTTGCCTGTCTAAAACACCTGATTGGTCTAATAAAGAGTTGAACAGCCAATAGTGAGTCAGGAGAAAGAATGAGCAGGGCTGGCAGGCAGACAGAATAAATAGAAGGAGAAATTTGGGAAGACAGGATTAAGCAGCAAGAGAAGGAGTGAGAAAAAAGGGGCCAGTCACACAGCCACACAGCCAACCACGGAGTAAGAGTGAAAGTAAGACACACAGAAGAAGAGGAAAAAGCCCAGAGGCAAAAGGTAGATGAGATAATTTAAGTTAAGAAAAGCTGGCTAGAAACAAGCCAAGCTAAGGCCAGGCATTTATAAGTAACAATAAGCATCCCCTCCATGTATTTATTTTGGAGCTAGGCAGTGGGCCCCCCAAAACAGTAAAGAGCCAAAAGAGCAAAAAAACAAACAAACAACTACAAGTTTGATACTAGGTCATTTTAGCAAAATGATAGCAATAGCTTTCATCCCTAGGTGCCTGGGAGATCTCCAATCATGAGTTTCAGCCAGACTTATAGTAATGGGCATACATTTCTTTCTAAGCAGTGTCCCTTAAGTCCAATCAGAAAGTAGTTGTTTATTCCTATAACGTCTGTACCACTTTTACACCCATGGCAAATGTAGCCACACCAATCATTATGAAGGGCCTAGTAACGTGCAAAGGTAGACCTATCAGAATAACTCTTGGCTTTTCAACACAAACCTTGAAGGCAAGAAGGATTTGGACTGATATCTTTGAAACTCTGAAAGAACTGCTAACCCAGTCTAATACACTCAGAAAAACTATCTGTCAAAATTGATAGTAAAAGAAACATTTTTCACTATAAAAGCAGGCTAAGGGAATTAATGACCACCAAACTATCCCTAAAATGAATACTGGGAGTAATACTTCATTCTAAAGAGAAAGATAAACACACTTAACATACTACAGGAGGAAAAAAAAAGATGCTATGACACTCATTAACGATGATGACTAAGGAAGTCCCGAGCACTACAACATCAACAAAATGCCAGAAAGCAACACGTAGCTTTCTATAACTCTAAATATCAGTGGTTCCACTTTTTTTTGTTGTTTGTTTATTTTAAATTCTTCTGAGTTACTGATTCTCTCACCCACTTTGGTTATTGTCTTCTCTAAGTCATGATTAACTTCATAACTTTGAGTGCACCATTTGGCTGTTAATCATTCTTAAAAGTAGGACTTTGGCCGGGCGTTGGTGGCGCACGCCTTTAATCCCAGCACTCGGGAGGCAGAGCCAGGCGGATCTCTGCGAGTTCGAGGCCAGCCTGGGCTACCAAGTGAGCTCCAGGAAAGGCGCAAAAGCTACAATACAAAAAACCCCTTTCTGAAAAAAAAAAAAAAAAAAAAAAAAAAAAAGTAGGACTTTGAAATCTTTTTTTGGCACTTCAACACTCTTAATATTTTTGCTTTCCAGTGTTCAGAAGTCATGGCCCTGTGTGGGTATCATAGTAGAGTTTTGTCCTTTTGATGGGTGTTCCCTTGTTGTATTTTACCCATGTGTTGGAATGTATGTGTCTTCCCTCTTTTTTTCCCCCTCTTTCTCACTGCTTTTGTTTAGTTTCTTTTGCCTGCATTCTTCTGGTAGGTCACCTTCACTTATGTTTAAGTTCAGAGAAATGTTGACTGCAATGAGAACTATGAGGATTAGACAGCAGTGCTATGTGACTGACTTTACCTAGGGAGATGCAACACACACACACACACACACACACACACACACACACACGCACACACACACAGACACCCATACAAACACATGTTTAGTCAGCACACACAAGGAGTCCATACCATACCAAAGTACAGATACAGATACAAAGTACAGATATCAAACCAAAGTCCAGATCAGTGAGACAATGAATTTTATTTCAGTGGTTTACAGGAATAGGCATGATGGGTTACTTATTGGAGCAAAAATGATTCAAAGACAACAGCACTAACAAAGCCCACCCCTGAATGGGGGACAGCTCACAAAATCTGGGAACGTGGAGCACACTGCACAGCCTGCAGGCAGCTTGACATGTTAGAAAGTGTCCTTTCCAGATGGCTCAGTTGGTCCAAACCTCTTCCAGGCAGCTCTGCTGGTCTCTGCTTCTTCCAGGCATTGGTCTGGTCTGGCAGTCTTCTTTTGGCAGTCTCTACTCTTTATATAGTAGGGGAAGAGTGGTCTAGTGAACCTGGGCAGTTTCAGGGGCTTCCTGATGCTGCTCTGTTATTTACTTCCTATCTACCAAGCTTCCCTACAGTATTTCCTCTTTCCTTAGAACATTCTGTTGTTTCTTCTGCCTGTAAACATCCTGTCTTTACAAGTTTCCTTACAAGATGGAAAGTTTTAATCTTGGAGGACACTGCTACATAACAAGCAGTCCCAGTGTTGGCAGTCACAGAAGACACTTGTGCATTTCGACTGTGTCCCCTACAAGGATTGGAGATAGTGCTAGGATGCTGATGGGGGTGAGGGGCACTGTTTATAGTCGTTTTGTTTTGTGAGTATCGGTATTTAAGTGGTGAAGTAAAGAGGGAATGGGGAAGAGGACAAGAGTGAGTAAAAGTAAGACTAAAAAGGAAACTAATGTTTTGGAGGTATAAAAAGAGATAAAATATTAACAATTAGGTTTAGAGAAGGAAGACAAAAAAACAGTGGTTCTCAACCTGTGGGTCAGGACCATCAAGAACTACATATTAGCAATGGTCTTAGGAACTGAGACACTTCTCAGTAGCAAATTACAGTTGTTACAACACAAATACATTTATAGTTGGGCTTCCTAAGACCATCAGAAATATGTGTTTTCCAGTGGGCACAACCCACAGGTTGAGAACTGCTGCATAAAAGCCTTACTCTTGAGATACAAGTAACAACGTAATAGATGGACACCTAAAGTACAAAAGTGTACACACGAAACTTTAAAACTGTATACATGTGTACAAAAATAGAAAGTGAAAATAGAGCATTTGAATTAATGATTAAAGTGAGGCAAATAACCAAACTGTAATATAAATCTCCATCCATGCTATATGAAAGGATGGCATGTAATGTTAGTGGGGAGGGTAATTGCAAGTTGTTATTGGTCATGGTCAGGGAGGAAACTAAACAAAAGAGATTAGATTCAGGAATCTCTTTCTGAAAAAAAAAGGGGGGGATATAGGAATGATAAGATAAAAGGTTAGATCATTGAATCACCTTTTAGACTAAGAAGCAACTACTAGTCTCAAATATTTTGCATTGGTATGAATTTTTGTACATTGATACGAATTTAAGGTTATTTTATTAGAAAATACTATATATATATTTCTACTCTTATTTAAGGTATTGTACCTCTGTAGCTCATTTAAAAATGTGATCTAACACTCTAGTCCTTGAAAGCTATTATTACAAACTATTTAGGAAATTAAGAAATGCAGGTTAGTAGTTAGTCTTCTATAACAATCAAACTTGTAGTCATGTTAGTTATGCTTTCAGGTCAAAAAAAGTATATATCTATATTTTAGATAGGTGGTCTTCAAACACTTCAGAGATCTACAGAATATGGCATTTAAGATGTTTTAGTAACATAGGGCTTTTCATGGCAGTGAGATACATTTGCTCATGGCAGTACCAATCTACTTCAGAGAAGATTGGCCTCAAATAACTTCCATATAGAGTTTGCTTTCATTGTGGCAAACTCAGCTACTCAGCAAGAAACTGCCCTTGCCTTGACTGCTGTCCTAATTGGACAAGCAGGACACAAAGGAAGTGACTGCCAAACTTTGCCAAGACATGGTAGGCCAGTCATTCAAAATTCCTGCTTCCCAGAAAAGCCTGCCAGATATTCTAGGCCTGTAGGCCAAAGATGGATGCCCCAGTATTGCAAAGGAACCTTGGGTGACTGTCCAGGTATCTAGCTGAATCTGTCATTTCTATAGCTTTAGAAGTTGTTTGCTCTGCACTTCTTGTTTACTCAGGTAATATTTTATCCTTCTCAGATCTCTAATGAGAGTCTTACTGTTTTCTTTGTTACCAAATTAAAAAAAACAAACAAACAAAAGAGCTGTAAAGTTTATAAGTTTGAGAGACATAAAAGCTTAAGTTGTTTGTCTAAATAAATGTTTTAAGGTCTAAAAAGATACGTTTGGGACAGTAATACCTGTTATGATTGAAAGTGGTTTAGGTATAAAACTTTGGACTCATTAAAATAGGATAGAATATATGCTATGGATATCCTTCTGTATAAATAAAACACTGATTGGCCAGTGGCCAGGCAGAAAGTATAGGCGGGACAAGGAGAGAGGAGAATTCTGAGAAGTGGAAGGTGGAGGAGGAGACACTGCCAGCTGCCGCCATGACAAGCAGCATGTGAAGATGCCGGTAAGCCACGAGCCACGTGGCAAGGTATAGATTTATAGAAATGGATTAATTTAAGATGTAAGAACTAGATAGCTAGAAGCCTGAGCCATTAGGCTAAACAGTTTAAATAATATAAGCACCTGTGTGTTTATTTTATAAGTGGGCTGTCAGACTGCTGGGGCTTGGTGGGACCTGGAGAGAAAACTCTCCAGCTACAAATGGCGCCTAACAGCTTGAGTTTCCACCTTAAACCTGAGAATATTTAATAACCAATTCTAAACAGAGCCAAAACCAGGTTCCTGCTTCATGTCTCATATGGGCAGCTGGATGCCGCAAAATGCGGGTTTGTGCTACTGGCGGGTTCCTGGCATTTGCGCTTGATCTGCAAAATGGTGGGAATGAGGTGTCTGCCAGTGGCACATTACACTGTGTGGTAGATTTAGTCTTTACTAGTACAAAAAAAAAAAAAGAGGTTTCTGGGCTACACGCTGCTTTGATAAAAGCATAGACCCAATATTTCTGAGAGTTGATAGCTCCCAGAGCTGGCGGAAAATGTACCACCGCCATGTTGGGAAGCTAAAGTGGATGGAGCCAGCAGCCACAGCACCGTTTCAGGCTTAGAAGGCTACAGTTTAAAGCAATAGCTTCACAATAAGACTGATTCAGATGAAATAGTTTACAATATACGTAAAAATGTACGTAGGCTTAAAAGAGAAAAAAGGAATATATACAGTTATATAAACAAACAGATAGTTTTAAAAAATAAAGTCTTTAAACAAACAGTAAAGGTAATAAGCTATGTAAAGATGGCTATCACACAGACAGTCTGGATTATGTTGTCTTTGATATTTGTGACTAAAGAAAAACATTTGATTATAAAAGCTGTTGAGTTATGCCAAAATGTATATTTTAAAGGTCCCTTGACTTAAAAATTTGGATATAAGGATATGTTGCTTTGGAAAACAGGTTCTGCTTTTGTTTCCACAGAAAGCCAGAGGCTATGGATTTGTTCCAGATTAAGATACATCAGATTTGACCAGCCAAGACCCCCTGAAAGGTCTCCGATGACACCATGGCCCAGATAATCTAACATCCAGAACAGTTTCAAGGCAACTGGCTCACATAATACAGCCTCACGGACTACCCCATAAGCCTAAAATTTTCTTTGTTTCCCCATAAGATACAGCGCCCCCCTCCAGCAGGAAGTAGTAAGAGATGCTATGCCCAAATTCCCAAATATACCAAGCTGGCTTTAGAGATGGAATTGACTCACTCCCCCTCTAAACCCAGACATATTGCTTAAAAAAAATGGTTAAGAGATTCTTATGTCCCAAATCAGAAGAGCCCTCTGGTGTGGGACAGAGAAAACCCCATATTTTTATTTAAAACAGGTTGGTTATAAATACAATCTCTTTCTAAAGAAAAAAAGGGGATAGTTTAGATATGATAGGATGAAAGGATAGATTAATGAACCTACTTTTAAAGAGTAACAACTTGTTTAAAATGTTTTACATTGCTATAGATTTTAGTTTATTGATACAAGTTTAAACTTAATTTTGTTATACTGTATATATATTTCTATTCTTGTTTGAGGTATTATGTTTATGTAACTCATTTAAAATTGTAATGGATAATTAA
>CABHPP010142191.1:0-16888 GCA_902168425.1 Peromyscus attwateri | reverse complement strand
CGGTATCTGTATATAGACCTAAAGAGGTCATCAGGAGCCAGAATCTGCAGGATCTCACGAACCGTATTAAATGTTTTGGTCTTTATCCTAGAAGCCACAGGGAGCCACTAGAGAGGTCTGAGTGAGGTGGAGATATTTGACATGATCAAATTTGCCTTGACAAAAAGCTCATTCTGGCTACAGAACTCCTTTGAGCTCCCTGCCGCTTGTCCCAGCCCCAGCAGCCTACTGGACCCAGTCTGGGGCCGAGCAATTACTTTGTCGTGGTGAGGACAGCCACAGTAGGTGACTGAAATCTCAGCCATGTATTTATTGACTTTTGGCTGCTGTTCATAATGAACTCCCAGCTTCCCTAGGGGTGCTGAGTAGATTTGCCGAGAAAGCGATGAAGGGGCAGGCAGGGACTACCAGGGCTGGATATGAGGCTCAGGCTCTGTGCTCTGGTTTCACATCTGTCTCCCTCGGTTGACGCCTGCTGCAGGAGTGATGTATTAGAATTCAATAAGCCTCGCTTGTCCTTTCCTAGAGAGAAAGGCTGGCGTGGGGAGAAGCAGGCCCCTCATCATCGATGGAGGGGGATGCCACTCACATGAATCGCTGTATTAACCAGCGGGGAGAAGCCGGTTCCAGCTCTCACCCAGAATGTTTAACCTCTAAACTTCCAGTGGCAACGAGATCTGCAAACTCCAGAGGAACAGGCTGAGCTGAGCATTGCAGTCTCTGTGTCCAGGAGCCCGAGGGGAAAGCCTTTTGTTCCCTCTGTCTGAGACGTTGGTTCCAGGGATAGGAACAAAGTCTAGGCAAAATAAAAGGTGAACACTCATAGGAATCTAAGTCAACACACCATCAAGACCCACAGGTCCATGTTCATGGCAGTGCTGTTGACAACATCCAAGACGTGGAGTCAGCCTAGATGCCCATCAACAGGTGAATGGGGGCAGAAAATGTACATATACACAGTGGAGTTTTATTTAGCCCTAAAGAGGAATGAAATTATCATTTGCAGGAAAATGGATGGAACTGGAGTGAATTTTTTTAAGCAAAATAAGCCAGACTCTGACTACAAATATGCCGTTACACACACACGCACACACACACACACACACACACACACACACACACACACACACACATTTACATATGACAGAAAAGTAGAAGGGGGCTATGTGGGTGAAGGAAGGGGTCTAAAGGGAAGAGAGAAGGCAGAACAAGAAGGGATGGTGGGGACGAAACGCCAAAGATAGCATGTCTTCTCTCATGTACATGCCATGTATGAATGACATGAAACACAAAAGGGAACTACTGAGGGGGAATAGAGGGGAGCCAGCGGGGGAGGGTGGCAGGCAGAGGAGGCTAGTAGGAGACAAATGTGAGCAAATCCGCTGATATACGCTTGCAAAAATACCCTAACAAAGCTATTTTTTAGTATACTAGCTAGAAATTCAACTAAGGACATGATGAATTTGGACTGGCAATACAGCGCTCCCTCTTCTTGTGTTCTCCTGATCAGCAATGTCCTCAGTGACAAGTGACCTCTGATGGAGACATTACCTTAACCTGGCTAGAGTATATTTGGTCCAACCAGAAGTGCCCTTCCAAAGAAGAAGCTACCTCTGTTAGGACAACGCTGATTGGTGTTCAGAGATAAAGGGTGTCTTTTGAATCTCAAGGGAGATTTCCAATATGGCTCTGGGGTGGCTGACTGGCAAGAGGGAAAGAGAATAAATTACAAAGGAAATTACAACATGGTGGTAGTCACTTGTTTTGTGATTTGGTGCTATCCCATGATCCTCCAGCAAATTTCTGGGGATTTTCAAAATGTGCAAAAGGGTCAAAGGGACTTGAAGTCACCCAGATGCTGGTGAGAAGGCAATTGTGGGTATCTCAGGGTGATACCCACACAGCATGAGTAGGTTGCGTCTCCTTCTGGACCAAGAATGGTAGCTGGGAGGATATGATGCTCTGGTTGCCTGGGGCCCATGTCTCATTCACTCTGGCTAGAAAAGAGGGTAAAATCCCTCAGGCCACACAGATGGGATCTCAGAAGGGTCTTTCCTCCTGGAGCCAAGTTTTGTGATCTATGTTCTGCCTTCTCTCTTATTTCTTCTATTACTTCTGTTAACAGTAAACTCAGATACCCATAAGTGGATGCCAGTGTGTATCAGGCCTCTGCTCTGTAGATTACAGCATGTGTCTTATGAATTTTCATTGAAATGGCACAAACAATGGACTTAATGTCTCCGTTAACATATAGGGAAACTGAGGTACTGAGCACAATAGGGTGCTACCTGTAAGATTTTAGGTCCAGGTTTGTCTGGCTCCCAGAACGATGTTTGTAGCCACCACTGAGCTGTTCCCTGCATTTTTTCCCTTCTGCTCAAGAGAGGCACCTGCAAAACGTCCCCCAAGAAAGCCGAGCCTGTGGGGTTGGCTGGCTTCATCCAATCCAGAACATTCCTGAGACAAGTCCTCCTGTAGGACCCCTTAGATGGACCTGAAATCTGCTAGGGATTGATGTTGATCCCTGTACAGACCCTTATGACCACGAGGCCCAGTGGACTTCAGTGGCAGGGACTACTAGGGGCCATTTTCTTAGGATGATTGACACAGACCAAAGAATTCCTCAACTTGACCAAATAAATCCAAGAACTTGATGTTTTCAGCTCACAAACTCTAAAGTTGTATGGTGGTCCCAGCTTGCAGAAGAAAAAACTGAGGCCCAATGAAGGGGATGTGCTAGCCGAGGTCACACAAGAGGGTTGTGGTAACTGGGACACACTGACTCTACGGCTCTTTTGGTGATAAAGGCTGGCATTTGCCCACCTGTGGGAGAGGGAAGTAGACACGCTGTTCTCTCATACTTGGATAAAAGAGTTTAGTTAACTTTTTAAGTTTTTTCTTTCCTTACTCTGCCTACCTTCCCAGAGCTTTAGAAAAAAAACTTCTTTAAAAAAAAAACAAAAAAAAAAACAGTCTTATTCTGATGTTTTATTAATGGAGACTGCTGGTGTTTCAACCATTTTAATTAGGGCTGAATTTTACTGTATTCAGACCCCAGAGAGCATCAAGGGAAGGGAGCCACTGAGCAAACCTGAGGATCAAATGAAAAGATTAATTAAATATCAACACATAGGCAGCTTGAGGCTGGGGGACCAGCAGTCCCTCTCCCTCTCCCCCCCACACATGTGGATAGGAAGTCAGGAGGATCAAGGCAGCGTATGGAGTCGAATGGCTTGATACGCAGGGGAAGTTTCAGTTTGACACCAGCCAGTAGCTCTTTCTTTAGCCAAAGATTTAGGGGTGGAACCCTTACTTGGGACACTGTTTCCCCACTTCTCCTTCAAGATACATTGAGTCCTGGCTATGTTCTTCAGTTGGTACATCGATGTGTGTATCCTGGCTGGTGTGTGCTGAGTACCGGTTTGGCACTGAGTGCTTTCCAGAAGACAAGTAGTTTAATTTCACAGCAATGCTGTAAGAAAGATATTATTACACCCCCATTTTATAGGCAAAGAAGCTGAGAAAGAGGGAGGAAATAATTTGCCTGAAGTCTCCCAGCTGCTAAGCGGTAGAGTTGGAGTCCATCCCAGGATTCCATTCAGCCCATGGCTCTGATCACTGCCCTCTTCACCTTGGTGCTAGCTCCTGCCTTGTTATCCCCGAGCCCCAGGGTCCAGCTTCATGTTCTCAGGTGTTAACGTCCAGTGGGCCCCCACTTTACTGGGCTAGCAGCTTTTATTTACTCTGGGACTCTAAAACGCCATAGTTCATCCTGCCGTTTTGTGAGCCTGTCACTGGTGGTTCGGTTCAGACCTGTGCTCTCTCTGTGACCATACGCAAGTTGCTTCATTTCCCCATGCTTCCCTTCCTCTTTCCCTGCTTTTTCTTTCCTTTCTCAGCAGTCGAGACTGAACCCAGGACCTCAGTCATGCTAGGTCATTGCTGTACCACTGGACTGCGCTGCCAGCCCCCATTTCTTTATAAAATCAGAATGACAAGGCTGTGGAGGAGGCTCAGTGGTGAAGAGCACTGACTGCTCTCTCAGAGGACCTCAGTTTAGTTCTTAGCACCCAGGTCAGGTGGTTCACAACCTTCTGTAAACCCAGCTTCGGGAGATCAGCTACCTCTGCCTCCAGGAGCAACCACACTCATGTACTCACATGTACATACTCACTGGCAGACACATACACGTACATATAATTAAAAATAGTAACAAATTCTTGAAAATAGAGGAGACAATAATAGCAACAAACAAATAAGTCAACATGTGAAATCCCTGAGACAGCAGCTGTCGGGGGCAAGGACCACCCAAGGGCTTGACTTGTTCTGTGACTGTTTGTAGCATTACAAATCAGATGATTGCTATAATCTCTGTTCTGAAAGGCTTGGCCATCCCTGCCCTTAAGCTTGTTTTGCTTTATGTTTCTCAAAGAACTCAAACTTGAACTTAAGCTGAGCTTGGCCTTCTCTCTTCCATATTGATGAGGCCTACCACTTTGGTATCCCTAATTTGGGGTAGTTACTTTTTCTGTCCACCCCAGGTCAAGCGTTCCTTAGGTACCAAAGAGGTGACCCCTCTCCTTCATCCAAGACTGCTCTCTACAATGAGGACCTTCTACATTCTTAGAAGCTTCTGGTTTTCATTGTCTCAAGAGCAATGATGATAAAACATGAAATAGGCTCCATTGTGAGCACCAGTGGTGGACAGGTTTGCTGAGGACTTTCAAATTCTCTGGAGTTAAAGATTAAAGAAAAAAAGTGTGTGTGTGTGTGTGTGTGTGTGTGTGTGTGTGTGTGTGTGTGAGAGAGAGAGAGAGAGAGAGAGAGAGAGAGAGAGAGAGAGAGAGTTGGGGGGTTCTCTTAAATGATTTACCATTTTAGCCCCTTTAAGATGGGTTGGAATTATTTGTATTAAGTATATTTTATCAGTCATCATGACCAGCTAGTTTTAAAACTTTAAAGAAAATTTAAATTTTTTGTTGATGTATTAATTTTTTGTTTTTGGTTTTTCGACACAGGGTTTCCCTGTATAACCCTGGCTGTCCTGGAACTTGCTGTATAGATCAGGCTGGTCTCAAACTCAGAACTCAGAAATCCACCTGCCTCTGCTTTCCGAGCACTGGGATTTAAAGGCATGCACGTCCACCACCTGACTTTTATTTTATTTTTGAGATAAGGTCTCACTGAGTGTCTCAGGCTGTCTTCAAACCCTTTTGTCTCAGTCTTCTGAGTGCTGGGATTATAGGTAAGTGCTACCATGCTTGGCATTTAACATGTACATTTTTAAGTCCACACATAGTGAGTGATTGTACATGTATGTGGTTATATGTGATTTTCTTCAACATACCTATACAATGTGTTGTAATTACCTCAGAGTGGTTGGCATGTCTGTCACCTCATATACATGTCATTTCTCTGTGATGAGATGTTCAAAGTCTTCTCATAGCTACTTTGAGATTTTCCATTCACTGTCAATCATCATCACTCCACAGTGCTAGAGAACATTGGCACTTATCCTTCCTGTCCAGCCACCCACCCTGTACCCACTACCCACCCGCACCTCCCCCTCTTTTCAGAACTAGTTCAAGAATGTTAACGTGACACCAAATGGAAACTCTATACACAGAGCCACCGTGGCCAACTGACTTCTGAAGGGTTATTCAACCTTTCATCTTGACAGAATATTATCACCTACAAAGTTCATACTCAAGAATCAGGCAATTCAATCATACCACAAAAAATTGTGGGCTGAAGAGGAGCTGAAACCATGTAAATACATGGTCACAGCCGTCTGAAGCCTGAGTGCTCCTACAGTGAGATGGAAGAAGGAGAGAAGAGAATCCCCAGAAGATTGTAGGCCAGTTTTCTCACCATACACTGTAGCAGACAGCAAGACACTCTGTCTCACATAAAGTCAGAGAAGGAACTAAATTTCAGGGCTGTCCTCTCACCTCCACACATGTGTCAATGGGCCTACACACATGCTTGCATGCACACACACACATGCATGCACATGAATGGTGAGAGAGAGAGAGAGAGAGAGAGAGAGAGAGAGAGATAGGGAGATGCTACATGTTGGACACTCCTGATGCTCTGACATCCACTCACTTATTACTTGTCTCTGTGGAGTTAAGACCATTTAAATCACAGAAACAAACAGAAGCTTGTTCATTGTGTATTTATCAGGCACCTACTGAATGCCTGGCTTCTTACTAGATTCTGGGGTTCTCCAGGATGCAAGACAATAATGGTTCATATGCTAATACAAAGGGAAGCATGTATGGAATGAGACAGCAGAGTTTGGTTGTCTGCTTGGTCCCAGCTCTTCAGCTGACAGCCATGCAGCTTCATGCCCATGACCTACGTCTCTATGCCTCAAACTATACACACAAAGATATAAAATGAGGGTTATAGAAGTCTCTTCCATGTAGACAACTTGTAAGGATTATTAAGGATATTGTGTGTAAGGAACCAAGACTACTATATGGCTGTATTTATGTGTAGACATTTGTTGCTAGCTTTGGGATTAGATTGTTAGTTCTATGGCTTATCATGTAATCTATTTGAGCATATGAACCATTATTGTCTTGCATCCTAGAGAACCCCAGAATCTAGTAAGAAGCCAGGCATTCAGTAGGTGCCTGATAAATGCACAATGAACAACTGAATGGGAGTTTGTGGACAAGGGGAGATGGGTTAGCCTCCCATCGCTGTGATAAGTATCTGGGAAAGTCACAGTAAAGGAAGAAGCTGTGTTGTGGTTCACAAGTGCAGAGGTCTCAGTCCACAGTCACTTGGCTCCATGTTTCTGGGCCTGTGATGAGGGAAGAATGACTTGGCGGGAGCTAATCACCTCACAGCATTCAGGAAGAAAAGAAAAAGGAGGGATAGGGACAACATATCTTCAAGAACACATCCCTGGTCATCTACCTCTCCCCAACAGGCTCTACTTCCTAATTTTTATCACCTCCCAATAATGCCACCCAATGATAAATCCATCAATGGATTCATCCCATGACCCATTCATTAGACCAGAGCCCTCATGATCCTGTCACTTCCCAAAGCCCAGCTCTGATCACTCACTGAAGACCAGACCTACAACACATAAGTGTGTATCTCCCTACTGGGAGATAATTCAGATCTAACCCATAACAGGAGATCAGTTGCATGTCATAAACCCAGTGTAACAGACAGTCAGGGGTACTTGGCAAACTTTATTAACATCATTAGCCAGCAGAGATATACAAATAAAATCACATCAAAATGTTGTCTCACCACAACATCAAGAGACAAACACTAGCAACAATGAGGAAAAGCGTCCCTTAGACTCTGCTTGTGCTGATATAAGCTATTCCGGCCATATGCAAATCAGTGTAGAGTAAAATAGTTCTATCCTATAACCCGGCTATCCCACTCCTGAGAATTTCCCCAAAGGACTCTTGTGCTTGATAGTTTTATGACAACTTGATACAAGCTAAAGTCATCTGAGAGGAGGGAACCTCAATTAAGAAAATGCCTCCATAAGATTGGGGCTGTATTCAAACCTGTAGGGCATTTTCTTAATTAGTGATTGATTGGGGAGTCCCAGCCCATTGTGGGTGGTGCCATCCCTGGGCTGGTAGTCCTGGATTCTATAAGAAAGAAGACTGAACAAGCCAGTAAGCAGCACCCCTCCATGGCCTCTGCATCAGCTCCTGCCTCCAGGTTTCGGTCCTGTGTAAGTTCCCACCCTAACTACTTTTGAAGATTAACTGCTATATGGAACTTTGAGTGAAATAAACACTTTCCTCCCCAAGTTCCTTTTGGTTATGGTGTTTATCACAGCAGTAGTAACCCTAAGACAACTCCCATGTCTATGTAAACTCATGTTTACTGTAGCACTATTCAGAATAGCTAAGTGATGGAACCAGCAGAGGGATGGATAAAGAAAATGATGTCTATACATAATGGAATGATTTTTCAGCTACAAAGAACAAAGTTATGTCCGGGAAAATGGATGCAATTGAAGATAATCACATTAGTGAATTAAGCCAGTCTCAGCAAGGAAATTTGCACATCTTTTTTCATGTGTGTGTCCTGGATTTTATATAGACACATAAAGCCATCGACATATAGAGACCATGAAAGTGGAATTGCAACCATGCGGAAGTCCAAAGGGGACTAATGGGAGGGAAGAAGGAGGAAGCACAAGGAGGGGACCAGGGCATGTGGGATATGCCCGCAGTACATTATATACATGTGTGAACACGCTCTTATGTAACTCAGCATAATTAAATTAAAGGAAAAAGAACAACTGAATGCTGACTATGGTGACTTATTACAGTCAGAGCAAAAGCCCAGATCCATCCCTAATAAAAATATGATCAACTGAGCACAACAATGGTTAATCCAACAGTCTTATTTGTCCAGCATTTAGGCCATGCCTGGCACCTCTGAAAACCTTAGGTGAATCATGTCCTTTCATTTTATTTATGACTCAACCTTGTAAGACAAAATCCACCAGGCCCAACACAAAGTCAGCATAGAAAGCTCACTGTTTCTGTTTCTGTTTTTTTTTTTTTTTTTTTTTTTAAACCGAGTGAAATGTCAACAAGTGCAAATTAACCCAATGATAATTGAGTCCATCTGGGGGATGCTGGGCAGGGTCAGGTGAGGACAGCTGTGGAATGCTGATGAAACATCTGTATCCTCAGTCTCACCTGCTTGTTAGTCACCAGGATGTGCTGCCTGCACTGCTGTGGCCTTCTGCCTCACACTTGGATTTCCTAACCCTTCACAACTCACCCTGGGCTCTCTGAACAGGACAGCTCTTACCCAGCTTGCTCCCTTCCCAGAGGGAAAGCAGGGAGGAGGAATGCACATGCTCCCTGTGAGCTCAGTCCTCCAGAGCAGAGGCTCCCCTCTTCGTCTTGGAGGCAGTGTTCAAAGATGGTTTAATTGGATGCAGGGCAGGGTGGCAGGGGCAGGTGTCAAGGAGCTATGGCCTGAATCAAATTCCAGATTAATTAAAAAGTGTCCAAGTGGATTGAATATTTCATGTCTTGAGAGCTACAGTCAAGATCTTTTTTTGGAACAGAAATCAAATATGAAGGTGCAGTGGGGGTGGGCTGGAAAGGAAGGAGGGAGGGAAGAAGAGAGAACATGGAAAGAAAAGTGGGAGGAATGGGGAGGAGCAAGGAAGGAAGAGAGGGATGGAAGGAAAAAGGAAGAGGAAGGGGAAAGAAGAAAGGAAGGGAGGAGGGAAGAACTTAGGAGGGAGAGGGAAGGGGAGGAAGAAGAATGAAGAGGAAGTCTGAATGAAGGGGAGGAATGGAGGGGTGAAGGGATGGAAGGGGAAGGACAAACGGAGGGAAGGAGAGAGAGACGGAGAAGACAGGGAAGGAGGAAGGGGAAGGAAGAGAAAAGGGGGGAACAGGTGGGGGCAGAGGAGGAAGGAAGCGGGGAGAATAAGAATGAGTTCCTTGCAATCCTTCAAGCTTACCACCTTCACCATCAGATGTTCCCAGAGGACCATGTATTCCTCATGGCCTCGTTTCTGCTGATCCTTTCTGTTACCCCATGAGGCTAGCTCTCTCTCCTATACCCTAGAGCCTGGAGCTTGGGGAAAGCCATCCCTTCTCTTTCCTCTCAACTTCCTGAGTCCCAGAAGCAAGCTTCAGTGTCCAAATGTCACTGCGGCGTGGGCAGGGAGCCCTGAATTAAAGGCTATGTGCCCTTCCCAGCTGCAGGTTCACAGAAGAACCTGGGAGACGGTTCTGCAGAAAGATATGTTTCCTGTTACATTTCTCTGTCATATAATTATCTTGGCAAAAAAAAAAAAATCAAAACAACTGTATGCTAGCCAGGCCTCCTGCTGCAGACCTACAACCTCAGCTTCTTGGAAGACTGGGCAGGATATAAATTCAAAGCCTGCCTGGATTACAGAGTGAGCCCAAGGTTAATCTGGGAAGCCTGAGTGAGATCTGTCTCAAAATATTAAAGTACAAAAGCAAAAACAAAACAAAACAAAAAAACAGAGGCCTGGAATAGGACTCAGTGATAGGACACTTGCCTGGCATGTATAATGTTGCAGCTTCAGTCCCTAACACAGGAAAACAAAAACAAGCAAGCAAACAAGAAACCTCCCGTAGACAAGGAATGTAGGTGACCTTGGGAAGCCTGGGAAGTTAGTTCCTGTGGTCTCTCTCCAGCCTTGGCAACACCGCTTTAACAACGTCTATGCTCATTTCAGGGTGGAGGGCTCTCACCTCTTCCATACCCATCAGTCCCGTGTGTTTGTCCTGTCTGGCCTCATTCTTTATCTTGCTACTTGCCCTCTGCCCACACCTTTCCATTTCTTCTTTCTCCATCCTCCCGTCTCTCTGCCCACCCACTCAGCTCTCTTTGCCTCTTCTTTCTTTCTTCTCTTGCTGTTCTTCCTCTGGTCCTGTCTGCTCTGTGTGAATTCCACTTGTTTTCCCTACTTTCTCTGCCCTTCTCCTGCCTCTGACTTCTCTCTCCCCATCCTATTTCTTCCTTCTCTTGTTCTTAGTCATGGACGTTTTGTGGATACTGTCGCTCAAAGCAAGCATCTTCAGATCCTGTATCAAAGATGTGCTTTGAGCCAAGGTATCCCTGGGAGACAGGCCCAAGTGGTTCATTCCTGCAACTTAATTAAAACGTGTTTTCCAATCAGCCTTAGTGTTCAGGTAGCCTTGAGTGGGGTCATCTCCAGGAGCAATAGTTAGTATGACTGAGCCACAAAATAATAGGGAGTCAGGATGACAGCGTGTCAGGGACAGATGGCTAAACAGGGTGGTACAAGGGGTGGCATGGACTGTTGTCTACCCTGGAGGGTGACCCTTAGCTGATCCATGAGTCTATCTAGCTCAGCCTTCACCCTCAGGGCTGTTGTCTCCTCTCTTCTCCTCCTCTCCAGCTTCATTATTACATCATCCATGTGGTCAAGGTGTGATCTGGACCTCCCTATTCCACTTTGGTGACTTCACAAATAAAATGCAATACAGAGGGAGCCTCCTGACTCTAATTATTTTGTTTACTCCTTGTTCATTCTGCATCTCAATTTCCCTCCTCTGCACCATTCATATTCTATAGGTCTGGCTGACTGGGAGGGTGCCTGGGGAAATCACATGGCCTTGCTCAAGAGATTCGTTCTGACTTCAGTAGAGAGACTAGCTTATTTTGTTTGATAATCTCTTATTTATGGGTTTGTTCCTTTCTCAATATTAATGAGACTTCCTATCTCTATCTTGCTGTGACAGCTTTATCAACATCTCCATGGCTGCTTTTCCATCCCATAAGAGAGCTGTGATCAAATAGAATTGGCATAAATAATAGGGAAGATCCATTGGTTGGGGATGTCTGTGCATGTGTTGCTGGTCAGGCTGAAGGCACTTCTTGTGGTGGGCAGAGCTCGGATGCTCTGAGCCCTGCACCCATCCATGATGTCCACTGCAGACAAGCTAGGATTCTCTCAGCTCTTTGGGCCTCTCTAGGTTCAGATTTTCTCTGAAGTAGCAGACACTGTAAGAGGCTATTTGGAGTGTCCATCCTGCATTTGTGCCTGGATGTCTTCAGTTGTATCTGGTCTTGTGTTTCTAGTAGAATTATTTCCTAAAAAAATCATTCCTCTCTCCGTGCCCAGTCAGAACTATACCGTCTCTGCCATGGCAGTCCACTTTCCTTTGTGATAATGTGATTGTGATAATGTGGTAATGCGTTGTGAAAGATGGAAATTTTGAGCATGTACAGAATGTGGCATAAAACTGTGAGTCAGTAGAAGTGAGGATCATGAGTGTTTGACTGTGAGGACTCAGGAAAACTTGCCAAGTTTGAGGGCAAAACATCACTGGTTTAACTAATCTTTGTAGAAGCAGTCTCTTGGGGAGCTATTTTGGGGCCCTAAATATTATAAGAGGGCAGAAGAAAGCCACAGTGGACATTTTTGGCACATACTATCAACATTTGCACTATGACCAGGAGGCAAGGCTTTCCCGTTTCCCTCAGGCTAGCCTGGGGAAGGTTTTGCTAATTCCCATGGATTTAAGCATTGGGGTCCTTGTCATGGCCAGCCCATGTCAATAACACACATCCACTCAGGTTTTCACATTCACTCATGGCTTCCTCCGCCCCCACAATACATGGGTACAGATCCTGAAGTTCTAGAGAACTGATCAGACTTGCAAACACTTTCTTGGTGGCATTCCATTATCCTTTGATATTCAGTGATACAGATTTATTTTCTTTAATCTCAGAAATGGATAGAATTCAGGGGTTCACTTTTGTTCAGTAATACTTTTAAATTTTTCCATGATAATTCACTGTGTTTCCCAGTTAAAGATTAGAAGCTCAAGCTTGGAAAGGTTATGAAATTTACACTATCCAGGTCTCTGGCTGAGGAACAAGTCTGGGCTATTGTGAAGGGCTGCACAAGCCACCCCTACACAAGTCTGTGGACTGTTCACTTGGGCCAGCAAACTGTAACCCTTGAACCACAACCAGCCCATGAACTGCTCTTGTCTTTGGATTTTTGTTGGGACAAGAAAACTGGAGATGGAGAGATGGATCCACCAAAAAAATCACTTACTGGACATGTGTGTGAGTTAGTTCAGATGCCCAGAACTCAAGTAAAAGCTGGGTAGGCGTGATGTCTGCCTGCAACCCCAGCACTCAGAAGACAGAAACAGGTGGTCCCTAGGGCAAGATAGATAACTAAACTAGCCAGAATTGGCAAGCTTTGGATAAAAAAAACAAGGTGGAGAGTGATCATGGAAAACGCTCACTGACGACTTTGGGCCTCTCAGGCACACCCACATATGTTCAAGCATTCATACACACAGCTAAACACATCATACCACATACATATGGAAAAAAGAGACTGAATCACCCACCAAACTGAAAATTTATCTATTTACAGACTAGGTATGTGACCTCCAATGTAGAGGAGAATTTAAACTCCTTTGATGCACTCAGTGTGGAAGCCCTGGAGGCAGAATTTGAACATGCATCTGGGTTCTCTTCCCCCCACCCCAATCCCCAGGAGTAGCTTTGAGAAATCACAAGTAAGAATAGTTCCTTCACAAATACACATGCCTGGAACCCAAGGTTAGGGATAATGATGGCTGGTACAGAATTGTTTCTTCCAGGAAAACTTAGCAATAGTGTAAAAATTCATCTTCAAGGAACATAGCTACCTAAAGGCGGGTGCAGTCATGCAAAGACCAATTACAAAGGCGTGGAAATGAATGAGAAAGTCTTATGTGAAAACACTGCCCTAGCAAGCCACATGGTGCTCCAGCCATGACTGTGAGTGCTCTAGCTCCCTTGTATTTTTTTATTCTAAAATGCCTGGTTCACTGTTATTTTATGTGTCAATAAGAAAAGCAGCGGCCACAGCACAATGTCTTTGATTGCTAAATGCAGCCTTATTTCACAGTATAATTTGAAAACAGTAAAAAGTGAATCCTAGAATTGGGCCTGGGGAGATAACTCAGTGGGTGAGGATCCTTGTCACTAGGCCTGGGGATTGAAGTTGATCCCTAGAGCACACACGGTGGAGGGAAAAATATCAGTATTATCTCCTGCAAGTTGTCCTCTGACTTCCACATGCATTCTATGGTACATGCACACCTGTGCATGTGCATGTACACACATAGATAACACAAATAAATAAATAAATGTAAGAAAATTTTAGATGGTTAAAAACAAAGTGGACCTGGAATAAACCATAGTATATATATATATATATATATATATATATATATATATATATGTGTGTGTGTGTGTGTGTGTGTGTGTGTGTATGTATATATATATGTGTGTGTATATGTATATATATGTATATGTATATATTTGTGTGTATGTGTGTGTGTAAGCACAAATATACATACACAGACATATATATCATAGTTTGTATATCATCTAGGAGTTTATCTATTTGAGAAAACACACAAGAGAAAATTCTGGATGAATGCAGAGATTTGGGGCAGAAGTGGAGCTGGGTTTGGCAAGACAGGAAATTTCACTTCTTAAGTTTTATGCTCCTGCATTGTTTAAAAGTTTTACAGTAAAGATGTATAATCTAATATACATAACTCTAACAAGTTTTTTATGAAATAAACTCATTTATTTGGATGCCCACTTAATCAGAAAAACCTATAAAGCAATTGACTCTCAGTCACAAAGCTGGAGACTGACCTGCTTCATTCTCTCTCTCTCTCTCTCTCTCTCTCTCTCTCTCTCTCTCTCTCTCTCTGTCTCCTTCGTCACTAAGAAGTCATTTAATGAAGAAATACAAAATAATTGGGCACATCTACTACATTAAAGGTGTACTATAAGTGGAAATGTTACTGCTATTCACAAAAAAATTCTGTTCGAAGGTCAATATTTGGTCAGTTTTTAATCTTCCTTATGGATAACTCCTCCATCAGTTAGAGGCAGGTGAGTTCTACCACTGCTGTGGTTTGAATCCTGAATGTTCCACCAAAGACCCCTCTGTTGCAGTGACACTTTGGGGAGGTACTAGAGACATTGTGTAGGGGTGTGAGAAACTGTCCTGGACACAAGTGGTTTTGCTTTGCGATGTGTTCCCACCATTATGGAGGGCCTCACCAAGTCAGTGGGGGCAGCTCATCATGGGCTGGAAGTTATAAAACTGTGAGCCAAAGTAATATTTTTTACTTTATAAATTGACTGTCTCCAGCATTTTCTTATATAACAAAAAGCTGCTTAATTCAATTACACTAGTGGAGAGGTTTTGAATTCTAAGGTTCCCTGAAAAGCAAGCTTTTCCCACACACCTTTGCCGCAACCAGAAAATGGCAACAAGTGACCTGTTAGCTATAATCACAGGAAATTCTTCATTATCATCACTACAATATGAAAGGAATCTTTTTACAGGACATTTTTTTCTTTGAATGTTCTATACTGTTGAAGAGATTGAGGACCGGACTGCTTAGAATAGAATAAAAACTCATCACACAAAGAGAATTAGCTATATCCCCCCACCACACACAGAATATACATCTGCACAAGTTGCATTGCTGTGTTACCATGATGGTATGTGTATCAGAAGAAATAACTCTTCATGGCTATTATGTGTGGAGAGAAAATGGTCATTCTGAGCTCAAATACATACCTATCCAAATCCTGGCTCCAATTCTGTCACAGCAAACAACACCAGAGAATTCAAGATACCAGCAGGTAGAGAACCATTTTTTTTCTGTTTATATATGGAAAAAGGAGATATTTATGTTAAAAGAACTAGGTTACAGACTTCAAAATTATGAGAGACGTGGGGGATAACTCAGTCCAGTCTGCTGCCATAAGCAGCACTCTTACCCTGTAATCCCTACAGATGTAGCTCAGCCTTTGACTGATGCTTCACATACTTCATAAAAGTCTCTTGAACCAAAGGATGAATACGAGGTGTAACAATCACCATGGCGTCAGTAAGTCTTGGGCAGCCAAGGCAGAGGACATCTAACACAACCTGCACTTACAGGAAACAGTAGACATCTTTGATTGCTTTATCAGTTAGGAAGATTAAAAATGTTATGTGGTGTATGCACGATGTGAACATGTTCGTGTATGCATACATGAATGTGTGCTGCTATGTACACAGAGGCCGGAGGTTGACAGCGATGTCTTCCTCAGTTGCTCTCCACTTTATATATGGTTTTTGATACATGGTTTTTCATTGGACCTGCAGCTCATTGAGTTGCTAGACTGACTGACCAATGAGCTTCAGCTATCCTCTGGGGTCTGTCTTCTCACCACTGGGATGACAGGTATGCACCACTGTGTCCAACTTGTAAGTGGGTGCCAGGGATACAAACTCAAAACCTCACCCTTGTGGTACATTTGCCCAGGATTCTTCTCAGGAGGCTCTCACCTCACTTTTTTCTTGTTAATGTAACTTGGTTTCATTAAGGAAGACCATTCGTGAGAGGATGGAGCCTCTCCTGTCCTAAGGGATGAATCAGGTTTGGATCAAGTGAGAGAATGGGGTGCAGTTCTAGTTAATGGTACAAGAAAACATTTCTCAGACATTTGAGGAACCTCTAGGAAATGTGTTTTTCACTGTCAGAGCTGTTGCTAAGACAGTGGTTCTCAACCTTCCTATGCTGTGACCTTTTAATACAGTTCCTCATATTGTGGTGACCCCCAACTATAAAATTATTTTTGTTGCTACTTCATAACTGTAATTTTGCTACTGTTATGAATCCTAATGTAAACATCTGTGTTTTCTGATGGCCTTAGGCGACCACTGTGAGACGGTCATTTGACCCCCAAGGGGTCACGGTCCGCAGGTTAAAAGCTGCTGTTTTAGGGGATGCATTCTTCCCCAGTTATGTTCCCCAGTCTGGGGAATTTCTAGTGGATGGATTCTTCACCCCACTGGGGAGCATCGAGGGAATGCGTTCTTCGCCCTAGGGAGAAAAGACTGCTTTCTTCCTCTTGTTCAGAATATGAATATTTTATTTAAAGTTCTAATGCTTGGAGTTATTATAGCTCTGAAAAAATAAATGTGAATTCTGAAGGGGTAAATGTGAAGAAAAAAACCTAGCATGTTGATGATAGAAGCCTGAAAAGTTAGTTTAGAAAGCAAAGTGCATCTAAACATGTCCATCTAAAGCTGACCTTCCTGCCTTCATGCCTCTGGTCATGCTGGTACCTTTGTTTGATTTGAAAAAGCAGATTTGCCTGGGAAGCAAAAAGCTGTTACAGGACCAGAGGGAGGGAGGGGGAGAGATGGAGAAGAGAAAGAACAAAAGAGAGAGAGGGGGAGGCAGAGAGGAGTAGAGGAAGGGAGTGAGAAAGGGAGGGAGAGAGAGAGAGAAGAGGAAGGAGAGGAAAGAGACATGGGGAAGCAGAGGGAGGAAGGGAG
>CABHPP010142190.1:0-40792 GCA_902168425.1 Peromyscus attwateri | reverse complement strand
CCCCCCCCATCAGAAGGGCTGCGCTGCGCATGCTCAGCCGCAAAGGCCTCCGGGAGAGGGGCGGGGCCGGCGGGGCTATTTGCCCTGCAAACTAGTGAAGAGCTTCCCGCCGCTGGGCTGGAGACCAGTTGTTCAGCTTCGTGGAGCGCCTCAGGCCGGCTTTTCCAGAGAAAGGCGGCATTTCTCCGGTCCCGAGGAGGGGGATGCGACAGGTAGGACGCCCACAGTGTTGGGGGAACTTGTGACCCCGGCTTCCGAGGAGGGGGATGCGGCAGGTAGGACGCCCACAGAGTTGGGGGAACTTGTGACCCTGGATTCCAGAGTCCTGAGACTCTGGTCCCTGGGCGGTGACTGAGTTTGGTGCCTTTGGTCTCTTTTCTGCTTCTTTCTATAACTGTCTTCCGGTTACACCTGTGGCTCTTTCCATTAAGCAGCGTTTTTTTACCAATTTAAAACAAAAAACTGGGCGTGGTGGCGCTTGCTTTTAATCCTAGCACTCTAGAGGCGGGGGGATCTCTGCGAGTTCGAGGCCAGCCAGTGCCACATAATGAACTCTAGTTTCAAAGAAACAAAAGCATTGAGCTGGAGAGATGGCTCAGCGGCTAAGAGCCCTGGCTGTGCCCCGGCTGTGCCCCGCGTGGGTGTCGCACGTCTTTAATCCCAGCACTCAGGAGGCAGGGTTAGGCCGATCTCTGAGTTCGAGGCCAGCCTCATCTACAAAGCGAGTTCCAGGATTAAAAAAAAAAAAGCACTGGCTGCTCTTTCGGAAGACCCGGGTTCAATTCCCAGCACCCACATGGACACTCCCAGTTATCTGTAACTCCAGTTCCAGGACATCTGACACTCTCAGACACACATGCAGGCAGGTAAAACACCAATGAACATAAAATAAAAATAAATTACATATTCAAAAACAACACGAATTTGCCCTCGCTCCTGAGGCTGAGACAGAGGATCGAGAGTTCGAGGCCAGGTTGGATTATGTAGCCCCAAACAACGAAAAGACAGAGGATCGAGAGTTCGAGGCCAGGTTGGATTATGTAGCCCCAAACAACGAAAAAAAAAAAAAAAAAATGAGAACAAGGTTCGGATTGAATGCCGGTGGTGAAGGTGCAGTGTTTTTAATGTAGAGGTTTGAGGGTAGCTTGGAGTAGTGTTTCCAAATGAGAATTTTACTAGTTTTCTTGGAGTATCAGCATTCTTTTCTCTTTTTCTGTTTGAGTTGCTTTGTTTGCTTGTTTAATCCTTTTTTTTTTTTTTTTTTTGAGACAGGGACTCATTGCGTAACTCTGCTGCTCTAGAACCTGCTTTCCTGTTTGCTGGTGGAGCAAGTTTATAACTGGAGCCTCAGGCAGCACACAGGTCTAGGCATGTCTCCCTTGTGCTTGCTTTGTGAGGGTTTGGAATGGAACCCAGGGCTTTTGTACATGCTAGACAAGCAGTCTGCCAAGTGAGCTACATCCCCAGCCCTGGTAACAAGAACTTTTTTCACACTTTGCCCTTGTAATCCTTAGACTTGTTCCCCTTGCTACAGTAGTTTTATCTGTAGGGTTATGTGAATGAAATTTGCAAATCAATGCTAGTTGTGGTTGTCCATACTTTTAATCCTAGCAGGGAGGCAGAGGCAGTTGGATCTCTTGAGTTTTGGAGGCCCAGCCTTGTCTACAGAGCTAGTTCTAGGACACCCAGGGCTACACAGAGAAACCCTGTGTCAAAAACAAAACAAAACAAAAAGAAATTTGCCATCCAAAATTCAAAAAAGATTGGTACAAACTTATAATCACTCCAGTCAATACAAGGAATTTTAACTATATTAACCCAGGTATCAGGAATAGCTATGTTTTTGTGTTACTATTACACAAGTTAATGCTTTGGAGGTACCTAATTATTTAATACTTAATATATAATACAGGTAAGTATATCTCATAATTTTATTATTTTTGTTTTCAAGCGGAATCTTGCCATATAGCTCAGTCTAGTCTCCAACTAGGAAATCCTCCAGTCTCAGCCTCTTGAGTGCTGGAATTATAGGCATGAACCACTGCACTCAACAGTTTTATTACCTTGTTTCTTACCAACGTGTGACAAGACTATTTTTCCTGGGGAAGACACAACACATATTCACCCCAGATAAACATCCCACAATAGACCAAAGTATGGCTGCCACCAAAGTCCACCTTGGTGAGCCAGTGAGTTGTATTGGGATTACTTACAGGAATGTGGGTGAGGGGTTACTTACAGGAGCAGAAAAGACAGCAGCGGCAGCCAAAGTTCATTCCACCGTGGGTGACAGACAGCTCGCAGAAGCTGGGAGCCTGGAGCACGCTGCACAGCCTGCGGGCAGCTCAGCAGATGATGAGGCAGCGTCCTTTCCAGATGACGCAGTTGTTCCAAACGTTTGGACAGCTGGGCTGATCTCAGTCTTACTTGCAGCTTGGCTTGTCTGATAGTGACTCTCAGTCCCCTTTATTGTTTACTCTGGGACGCAGGGGCCTAGTGTATCTGGTCAGTTTGGGGGACTTGCTGAAGCTATTTTTAGTTATTTATCTTCTGGTTTAGGGAGCTTCCCTGCTGGAGGAAATGTTTCAGTCTTGAGGAAACTGATATCCAACACATGCCCAGTTCTTGTTTAACTTTTAATTTTGATAAAGTCTCCTCATAGTGGCTTCCAGCTCACTTATGTCTGCCCAGGTAGCCTTTAGCTTTTGTGTCCTTCCTGTGTCCACACCCAGCTAGCATGTACTGTCATATCCAGCTGCTCTAGATTCTATATACTGTAGAGTTACCTTGCAGCTTTACAAATCTCTACTGGGATTTTGGTCCATAGCTTCACTTAGGGAAAGTTGAGTTAACTATTGAGTCTTTCAGTAAGCCTGTTACGTCTTTCCATTGATTTAGAGCTTCCTTAATTTCCCTTAGCAGTGTTTTGACTTTGGTTCAGAAGACTTGGCAATCTTTCATTAGATTTATTTCTGTATTTGGTGTTTGCTACCTCCCCCAATGGTGGGATCAAACACAGTGCTCTACCACTGAGCTATACCTATAGCATCCTATATTTGATGAATATAATGTCATAGAAAATAATTATATTTGCCTTTTATATTCCTAGTGCAAAGAAATAAAATTTGTTTTGTTTTGTTTTGTTTTGTTTTGTTTTTTTTTCCAGAGCTGAGGATCAATCAAACCCAGGGCTTCTATCCCCAACCCCTAAAAATTTTGATATTGACCTTGTTAAATTTATAGATTGTTTTCAGCTTTCTGTATACACAATCACAAAATCTATGAATAGTGACAAATTTACATTAGTCTTTTTTTTCTTGTTTTATCTATTTGACTAAAGTCTATGTTAGTTCTATCTATCAACTAAAATCTGTAGTACAAAAATGAAATGGTAGCTTCAAAGTGGTGGCACACGCCCTTAGTCCCAGCACTTGGGAGGCCGAGGCAGTCGGATCTCTGAGTTTGAGGCTAGCCTGAGCTACAGAGTGAGTTCCAGGACAGCCAGGACTACACAGAGAAACCCTATCTCAAAAAAGAGGGGGGAAAAATGAAATGGTAAGAGAAATTTTGTTTGGTTGTGTTTGGTTTTGTTGTTGTTTTGGGGTGTTTTTGTTTTTGTTTTTTTAAAGGTCTCCCTAAGTAGCTCAGACTAACCTGGAACTCAACGCAGCCAACATAGACCTTGAATTCACAGTGATGCTTCACCTCTGCCTCCCACATACTGAGATTACACCTGTGAGCCACCAAACCTAGAAAGAAGTTCTAAAATACCAACTTACTTTCTTTCGTTCTTTTATTCTTTTTTGAGACAGGATCTCACTTTGTAGACTAGGACTCACAGAGATCCACCTGCCTCTGCCTCCCAGTTGCTGGTAATAAAGGTGTGTTCTACCACCACTGCCCAGCCAAAATAATTTTTTAATTGGGGAATAATGGGTGTAAGGAAAGAAACCAGCACTGGTACTGTGAGAAAACCTTAATGGCAAGTTGTCTAAAGACACCTTTGTTGCTCCACAAAATTGTCTTTTTAAAAAACACTCAAAAAAGAAAAAGCCAGGCATGCTAGCGCATGCCTTTTGTCCCAGTTTTCAGAGATCTCTGAATTCCAGAACAACCTGGTACATAGTGAGGCCCTGTCTCAAAACAAACAAACATGGAGCTACAGAGATGGCTCCGTGGTTAAGAGCACTGACTGCTATTCCAGGGGACCTGGGTTCAATTCCCAGCGCTCACATGGCTGTCTGTAACTCCAGTTGCAGGGAATCTGACACCCTCACATAGACATACATGCAGGCAAAACACCAGTGCACATAAAATAAAAATAAACAAATAGTTATTTAAGGCTGTGGTGGCACGAGTCTTTAATCCCAGCACCTGGGAAGCAGAGGCAATGGGATCGAGGCCAGCCTGGTCTGCAGAGTGAGTTCCAGGACAGCCAGGGCTGTTACACAGAGAAACCAAACACATAACAACAGTAACTTGGAGTTCAGTCCCCTTATACAAATCACTGAGCAGACTTTGGCTCAGTTTGTCCTTTTCTGTTGAATTGGCCAGCTGCCTTGAAGACATTCTATGCATATTTTCAATTCTCTATTCTCAGAGTAGTCTATCTACCTTATTTTTTTGGAGGTTTTTTTTTTTTTTTGTGTGTGTGTGTGTGTGTGTGTGTGTGTGTGTGTGTGTGTGTGTGTGTTTTGTTTTTTTGTTTCTCTTCATAGCCCTGGCTGTCCTGGAACTTGCTCTGTAGACCAGGCTGGCCTTTCACTCACAGAGATCCTCCTACCTCTACCTCCTGAGTGCTGGGATTAAAGGTGTGTACCACCACTGCCCCAGCTAGTCTGTTTACTTTCTAAATTGCATTTGAATGTCATGCTATTGTGAGTTGGGTTTCATGTCCAGAAGTAACCTCTCAAGTAAGTGGGTGCATACAGATGTAAATGAAAACAGTGTTTTCTCCCTACCTTGTTTCTAAAGCTCCACAGGTGACTACTGGCCCTCAGCTCTCGCTCATGTCATCTGGCATGAACAAAATGCTTCCTGCAGTCCCAGCCACAGCTGTCCAGCTTTCCTGTCATGGCTGTAAAAGAGTTCTTCAGGAGGGGCAGACTGCTTATCAGAAGAAAGGGTCTGCTGAGCTTTTCTGCTCCACACTGTGCATCAGGAAATACACGTCCTCTGCCATCTCCCCAGCTCCTGTCAAGAGGATGTGCTTCAACTGCTCAAGGTGTGAATTCTGAATTATGTCTCTTATTTTGCTACATGGGGCTTTTTAGAGTCTTGGTCATCATTGTATGTCTTTTCCTCTTCTCTGACGATGTGTCTCCTTAGTTAGTGAGAAGAGTCTGCTCCTGTCTCCAGTTCCTTTCGTAGAGCACTCGGAAGTCGTTTGGGTGGTTGTTGAGAGGTTAACAGAAATTACATGGAAGGGTGGAGAAGCATGGAGAGCTTCCTTGTTAGCATGTGATTGTTTTGTTAAATAAATGTCAGACTCAGGAGCATTGAATAGTATATCTTCAGTGCTCAGAATGTGGATGTACTATGTTATCTCCGTTTTTTTTGAGTTAGAGACTCCACTCTCAAGATTATTTTCTCATGTTTGCTGCCAAGTCCCTTAGAGTTTTTGTTGTTTAAGACACGGTCTTACTAGGTAGCCTTTGGCTAGCCTGGGCTCACTGTGCAGAGCAGACTGGACTTGAACTCACAAAGATTCTCCTGCCTCTGCTTTCCAAGTGCTGGGACGACAGGTATGTGCTGCTGCCACACCGGGCTGCCTGCACTTCCGTCAGCACACACAGACCCTCTGTATAGGATCGCTCCAGCTCCTCCCGGACTGGTACTCTAGTGTTCTCTTTCGTTCAGGTCCTGTCTCCCGGAACTCTGCTTAGCTATGTCTTGCTTTTTCTTTTCCCTCTTTTTTTAAGGCTTGTTTATTTTATTTATTTGTTTGTTTGTTTATTTTGGCTTTTCAAGACAGAGTTTCTCTGTGGTAGCCCTGGCTATCCTGGAATTTTGTAGACCAGGCTGGCCTCCAACTCACAGAGATCCACCTGCCTCTGCCTCCCCAGTGCTGGGATTAAAGGCGCATGTACCACCACCACCCGGCTGTAAGTCGTTCTTTTAAGGTGTAACAACAAGCTATGAGCAAAAACAGGAGACAACTTTGGCTTCCCCTGGAGTGTGTGTGTGTGTGTGTGTGTGTTGTTATTTATTACAAATTGTAGATCGGTTGAAAGATGATAGCTATGCTTAGACTGGAAGAGGCCATCATTATTTATAGTAATAACCTATGGTTTTATTGAGACTTTTTAGATTTATTTAATTTCATATGTTTGAGTGTTCTGCCTGCATGTATGTATGTGCAACACATGCCTGCCTGATGCCTGGGGAAATCAGAATAAGAATAGATTCCCTGGAGTTGTGGTTATGAATAGTTATGAACCAACATGTGAGTGCTGGGATGAGCTCAGGTACTCTGGAAGAACAACCAGTGTTCTTAACCACTGAGCCTTCTCTCTAGCTCCCTTGAGATTTTTTAAATTTCACTTTTTTTTTTTTTTTTTTTTTTCATCTTCCTTTGAGACAGGGTTTCCTGGCTGTCCTGGAAGTCACTCTGTAGACCAGACTGTCCTGGAACGGAAAAAGATCCTCTGCCTCTGCCTCCTGAGTGCTGGGATTGGGGGCGTGCACCACCCTGCCAGCTGTAGTCCCAAAACTTTAGGTCACTTTTTTTTTTTTTTTTTGGTTTTTCGAGACAGGGTTTCTCTGTATAGCTTTGCGCCTTTCCTGGAGCTCACTTGGTAGCCCAGGCTGGCCTCGAACTCACAGAGATCCGCCTGCCTCTGCCTCCCGAGTGCTGGGATTAAAGGTGTGCGCCACCAACGCCCGGCCTTAGGTCACTTTTAAAGCTTCTTTTTTTAGCAATGATTTATTATTCTTTTAAGTAATACTTAATTTTTCTACTTAATAAAGCAAAGTGAAGGATAACTTTGAAGATGACATTTAAAATACTATCACAAAGAGGAGACTTGTTATTGAAAACTATTAAAATATGTTTTAACCATCATTTCCAGCTGGGCGGTGGTGGTACACATCTTTAATCCCAGCACTCAGGAGGCAGAGACAGGCAGATCTCTGAGTTCGAGGCCAGCCTGGTCTAAGAGTGAGTTCCAGGACAGCCAGGACTGTTTCACAGAGAACACTGTCTCAGGAGAAAAAAAAAATAATTTCCTCACTTCAGTATTAGAAGCAAAAAGAAATTCTAAACATAGTCAATCTGATCCAAAATAGGTTTATTCACTAATGTTTAATTTATTTATACCAGCCAGTTCACACCTGTACTTAAGTTATTTTTAGTTAATTATAAGGATCCTTCTAACATAGCTTTTTGCTTTTTTTTCTTTTCTTTTCTTTTTGAATTTTAAACTTTATTATATTTTAAAAAATTCACACACCAAAATTAACCAGACCCAAAGACTGTACAACTCAGTGAACTTGTATACAGTTAGAGTAACAGTTGAAAATGGAAGCTGTGGAACTTCCCACTGGGTTTTATAGTTTTACTGTCAGATAGATTTTTATACACTTATCTACCACGAAAAATAGAAAATCCAGACAGAATTAAAACTAGAAAGTGTTTTAAAAATCACCACCAATTTCTTCAGAAAAGCCTTCAAGTATTAAGAATTGATCAAGCTCGAGGTGGCAGGTACAGGTTTTCTAAAATTTCTGATTTTTACTTCAAAGCTTGATGGTAAATACTGAGTTGTTTTCCTTGAAATGGCAGGCTTTCTTCACTTTTAAGGAAACAGCTGCCTGATGTCCACTTCTGGACAACAGTTTAGCAGAGATTCAAACGAAAATGGGATTCATGAGAAAGACGGCTAAGGTTGTAACTCAGATTTCCTATATAGACCTTGTCTTGAGGCAGTAATTGACCGCTGATAGACAGCACTTTATGTCCCATTTGTCACTGTGCTGGCTAGTTTTCTGTCAGCTTGACACAGCTAGGGTCATGGGGAAGAAGGAACTTCAATTGAGAAAATGCCTCCATCATATTGGCCTGTAGACAAGGGCATTTTCTTGCTCAGTGATTGATGTGGGAGGGCCCATCCTGCTGTGGGTGGCAGCACCCTTGGGCAGGTAGTCCTGTGTTGTCTAAGAAAGGCGATTGAGCAAACTCTGGACAGGAAGCCAATAAGCTGCGTCCCTCTGTGGGCCCTGACTTCCTTCAGTGATGGGTTATGACCTGAGAGTTGTAAACTGAGTTAAATCCTTTCCTCTACGAGTTGCTTTTGGTCATGGTCTCTATCACAGCCGTAGAAGCAAACGAGGACAGTCACAGTGTTTTCCAGATTTATTTTTGTGTATGTGGATGTTTAGTCTGTGTACCAAGTGTATGCATTGCCCCTGGAATCCAGAAGAGGGCACTGGATCTTCTGAAACAGGAATTACAGACAGTTGTGAGCTGCCATATGAGTGCTGGGGATTACAAGGTTCCAATTAAAATAACTTGAAAATGCTGTTTTATTAACATCCTTAATTTCTGAAACTAAATTGGCTTATTTTGTTTTACAGTACATGCGTGACGGAAGGATCCCAAGAGCTCACTGCCCAACCAGCATAGCCCAGTGACTCTAGCTCCCAGTTCAGGGAGAGCCTGGGTCAGGGCAATCTAGAGAGCAAGAGGGAAGACACCCAACATCCTGCCCTGGGCCCCTCATGTGCACACACAGAAACTCATAAGTTACTTCATACATTTATCATCCTATTAACAAGCATTTGTTGTTTGTTTTTAGAGACATTTTAGATCTGAAGGATGTCCAGTTGGAGGACAGTAACTGTAACGAAAACTTTTGTAGCCAATCTTGCCTTTCATCATATGAAGAAAAAAGAAAGTCATTTATTACCATGTGTACGGATAGCACTTTTCGTAAGTGCAGCGTGTGTCAGAAGACATCTACCGTAAGTTTCAGTTACTTACATTTAACACTTGGAAGAATTCTAGGGATTCTGCTTAAATGTCGTTTGTTACTGTTGTTTCAGTCTTTGCAGTAATGCCTGCTTTTCAGATTTTCATTGCGCTACCAGTTTCATTATGAGTTGATGTAAGAACTGTGGAGCTTACTGTTACATGATCTCTAGTCTGTCTCCATACTTGAATAGTGCAGAGGATACTAATGCATAGAAGCAGTAGTAGGAAGAGCTGCTCGTCCCTCTCTCAGTTAGTCTGTGTGTTTGGTGTCATTGGGGAAATAGTTGATTGGTAGTTGATGAAAATGAAGAAGACTGTTGTCAGTTCCTGTTGGAGAACCTTTGGGTGCTTCTGAGAACAGAGAGGCTAGCCGTGATGTGGTGGGCCAAGAGGAACACAGTTACTGGTCTGGTCCCTGTCTGTGAAGTAGGACTAATACATATCTTGATTGTTATGTAGTGCTTTGTGATCTAGTAATACATAATCCCAGTATTTGAGGGACAGAGGCAGGTGGATCTTTTCAAGCTTATCAAGTTCCAGGTCAGACATAGTGAAACCCTGTCTTTAAAAAAAAAAAAGGCAGGGTGGTGGTGGCGCATGCCTTTAATACCAGCACTTGGAAGGCAGAGAGGTAGGTGGATCTCTGAGTTCAAGGCCAGCCTGGACTACAGAGCGAGTTCTAGGATAGCCAGGGATATACAGAGAGATCCTGTCTTGAAAAAGCAGAGGGAATTAAACCCATGTGGGCAGTATGGATGAAAACGGTGACAGGTGTATTCCTCACCTGTAGAAGGACTTCCCCTTCTAGGGAATGGCTGGGGCAGTCTCATTCTAATCATGATAGGGGAACAGTTCATGGGTGGTTAAGTGACCCATGGAAGTATAGTCCCTGTTATTTTTAGAAGGGAATTATTTCAATATGGAATAAGACTGCTAGGAAGCAAAAAAAAAAAAAAAAAAAACCACTCAAGTTACACTTCAATCAAGTGCTTAGCCTATCTCCCAATACAATTAAGAATATAAAACGCGCCAGGTGGTGGCGGCACATGGGAGGCAGAGGCAGGCAGGTTTGAGTTTGAGGCCAGCCTGGTCTACAGAGTGAGTTCCAGAACAGTCGGACTACACAGAGAAACCCTGTCTCAAAATAAATGAATAAATAAATAAAACTCATACTGAATAAATCAAAATATCAAGAAATGGAGCTCTCCAAAGTCTCCTTTGGAGAGCACAGTTGAGTGTGCCCATCTCTTCCTGTCTGGATGGCTTTGTCAGTGAAGCTGGTGCCCTCAGTCTCTCGGTCTGCTGAGTGCTGCCTGAAGAATGAATGCGTCTCTGAGAGCTGCAAGTGTAGCTCAGTGATAGAGCTTTTGCTTAGCATGAATAAGACCCTGTGTTCAACCCCCAGAAGGGGTCCTTCTCAGAAGCATTTGACGTTGTTTTTTTTTTTGTTTTTGTTTTTGTTTGTTTTTTGGTTTTTCGAGACAGGGTTTCTCTGCAGCTTTGGAGCCTGTCCTGGACTAGCTCTGTAGACCAGGCTGGCCTCGAACTCAGAGATCCACCTGCCTCTGCCTCCCATGCTAGGATTAAAAGTGTATGCTTTTAGCCGGGCGTGGTGGTGCACGCCTTTAATCCCAGCACTCGGGAGGCAGAGCCAGGTGGATCTCTGTGAGTTCGAGGCCAGCCTGATCTACAAAGCGAGATCCAGGACAGCCAGGGCTGTTACACAGAGAAACCTTGTCTTGAAAAACAAACAAACAAAAAAAAGTGTATGCCTTCAAGCTTTGCTATGCTTAGGATTCTTTTCTTTTTCTTTCTTTTTTTTTTTTTTTTCTTTTACTTGTTACTTACTTGTTTGTTTGTTTATTTTGGTGTTTTCAAGACAAGGTTTTTCTGTGTAACAGTCCTGACTGTCCTGGAACTCGCCCTGTAGACCAAGCTGGCCTCGAACTCAGAGATCTGCCTGCCTCTGCCTCCCGAGTGCTGCAGTTAAGGCTGGCATATGTTTGTGATTCTTTACCGTGGAGTTGACCTAGAACAGTGGTTCTCAGCCTGTGGTCATGATCCTTTAAGGGTCACATATCAGATACTCTACATATCAGAAATTTATATTATGATTCAAAACAGTAGCAAAATTACAGTTATGAAGTAGCAACGAAATAATTTCATGGTTGAGGGTCTCCATAACATGAGGAACCATATTAAAGGGTCGCAGCATTAGGAAGATTGGGAACCACTGGCCTAGAGACAGTTTTGCCTCAGTATCTCATAGTAGATATTAAGTACCCTAACCCTGGAAGAAGGCTTTCTTGAGCATGTTCAAGGATGATGTACTAAGGAAAAAAAACTATAATTAAACATGTGTTTTTATTCAGTTGGCTTAGTTGCCTGGGATAATAGACCTCTTTTGTGACCTCTCTTTTTATTGCATATGTGTTATTACTATTACTGTTATTACTATTACTATTGCTGTTAAATGATAGGATAGTCTTCTGATAAACTTTATCAGATTGCTTCATTTTGTTATTGCAGCCTCTACTCTGTTCTCATCTCTAAGGATGTATAAAAAAAAATTATTATTGTTTGTACTATTTCAGCTAAAAGCAGTTACAGTAGGTATGCTTAGTGTTTTTAGCATTGCATATGTTATACCAGAAATATGAATATTATTTTTAATCTCTAAACAGAAACCACCCAGACTACTTAGATCTTTTCCTTGCCAAACACTGAAACTCTCAGATGAGATGATTGTGATTACTAATGACTTGGGGAACATAGAGGTTTTCTGCTCTGTTTGTTTTTCTTCATACAACAGTGCTGTGATGGAATCTTCGACAGGTAATACCCAGCAACTCCAAAATTGTACTAAGTACTGGGAGACAGAGACACACTTTGCTTTTAATTTATAACTGATTAATTTGCATATTAGAGTGACTTAAAATTCCAGATGAGTGCTGGAGAGGTGGCTTAGCAGTTAGGAATGGTTGCTGCTCAATCGTGAAGACCCAAGTTCAGATCCCAGCACCCATGTACAACATTCACCTAACAAATAAAATAATATTTATTGAAAAAAGAAAAAAAAAGTATGTTGGGCAGTGATGGCACACACCATTAATCTCAGCACTCAGGAGGCAGAGGCAAAAGGATTTCTGAGTTCAAGGCCAGCCTGGTATACAGAACAAGTTCCAGGATAGCCAGGGCTACACAAAGAAACCCTGTCTCCAAAAAACATAAAACAAAAGATCTAAACGGCCTGGTAATGGAGCTCAATTGTTAGAGTACTTGCTGGATTCCATGCCCGATACTACATGAGGTGTGATGGTGGCCTGGAACTGCCTAATGGGCAAGCATTCTCCCACTGATTTATAACCCTCAGCACAAAAACACTATTAAACAGTGCTTTGGTTTCTGCCTGGATTATAACAAGGATTTTTGTTTATTTTTGTCAGTAAATGTTTCCACACTACACAGTGCTTCAAAAGAGAATCTTTCTCCAAAGGAATATCCAATTCCAGTTATAAGCAATATAATGTCATTAGTAAATGATCATGTTGACCTGCTCATGAACACTGATCTCTTACAAGGTAAACAGACATTAGACATAAACAATGTTTTGTCATATTGTTGAATCTGTCTGTCTGTCTGTTTGCTGATATGAAATAAGCTGCATGAGCTTTTGGTCCTGTTGAAGTATCAAATCTTGAATACATGCTTTATTTCAATAGGTTCCTGTTCTTCTGTACCTACAGATGTCATTGTAGATGTAAGTATTATCCTGATTTTGTTCAATTTTAAAAAGGTGTGTGTGTATGTTTTCATACATAGATGTTTGTTTATTGAGACAGAGTTTTTGGCCGGCCTTGAACTCAGAGATCCACCTTCCTCTGCCTCCCAAGTGCTGGGATTAAAAGCCTATGCCACAACCACCCAGCTCTTTTATATGATTATTTTTAAATTTACTTGGTGATATGTTTTGTTTTGTTTTGAGACAGGGTTTCTCTATGTAACAGCCCTAATTGTCCTGAAACTCACTTTGTAAACTGGGCTCACCCCAAACACAGAGATCCGCCTGCCTCTGCCTCCCAAATCCTGGGATTAAAGGCGTGCGCCACCTGACCAGGTATTGATATGTTTTTATACACATACATACGCTACAAAGTGTTATAGCTGGGTTAGCAGTTAAGAGCACTGCCTGTTCCTTTAGAAGACCTGGTTCAATTCCTAGCCGCCCACATGGCTGCCCATAACCATCTGTAACTCCAGTTCCAGGGTCTCCAAGAAGCCCTCCAAGAAGCATTTTGCCTCTGCAAGTAACAGGCTAAAACAAAAACTAATTTTAAAGTTTTGTTACGTTTTCCTCTGGGTTTTTCTTTTTTCTTTTTCTTTCTTTCTTTTTTTTTTTTTTTTTTTTTTTTTTGTTTGTTTGTTTGTTTGTTTTTTCGAGACAGGGTTTCTCTGTGTAGTTTTGGAACCTGTCCTCTATCTCACTCTGTAGCCCAGGCTGGCCTCGAACTCACAGAGATCCGCCTGGCTCTGCCTACCGAGTGCTGGGATTAAAGGCGTGCGCCACCACCGCCCAGCTTTCTTCTCTTTTCTTTTCTTTTCTTTCTTTTCTTTTCTTTTTTTTTTTTTTTTTTAAGACAAGATCTCACTATGTAACTCTGGCTGGCATTAAAGTTTAGTGCCACCATGCCTAGCTTCCTTTTGAGTAAATACTTCTAATCATCTGAGTAATAAATAAAAAATAAAAAATTATTTTGAACACGCCTTTAATCCCAGTACTTGGGAGGTGGAGTCAGGCAGATCTCTGAGTTTGAGGTCAGCCTGGCCTACAGTGTGAGCTCCAGAACAGCCAGGGCTGCTGCACAGAGAAACCCTGTCTTGAAAAACCAAAAAAAAAAAAAAAAAAAAAAAATTTCTGTAGTTATATACCTAGAGCTCCTTTAAACATTTAATGCTGAATCTACATGGTGAATAATAGTTAATGGTTGTTAATGTCTCCCTTAGAGAAGCTTATATACTACAACGTATTCGTTTTCCTGTATTACTACAGTTGATGTGTTCGGTATTTTTATTATTTGAAAACTACTAAACCAGTGTTATTTTGTCATTTTCATCCTAAGAACTCACCCAGCGAACCCAGTAGTGGTGTTGGGGACCACGTGGGACAGCCAAGCCTTCTCCCGTCACCGTCGGTGCCCTTGGAGGACACAGCTGGTCCCAGTGTGGAAGCACAGAACAGCAGTGTGTCACACCAGCCACACAGCATGGAATCTGTGAAAGTAAATGACGGACCACGTCATACAACTTCTACATCCATAGTGCAAAACGTTAAGAAAGAACCACGAAACAGTAGAAAACCTTGGCGCTCAGCTTTTCCGCATTTGAACACCAGTCCTAAGAACGACGTTGCATTCTGCTATTCTTGCCACTTTTTCTACCAGAAAAATTTTAGCTGCTGGAGAGAATCATTTGCAGCCCAAGGAACTGCTGACTGGGAGAAAATGCTAGAAAAATTCAAGAAGCATGAAGAAAGTGAAGTGCATTTAAAGTCTCTGCAGTTCTGGAGACAGTACCAGTTTCTGGATGAAGTTCCACATGGTGCTTCGTCTGTTTATTCAGAACATGTTGAGGGAAATAGGAAGTACCTAAAGCTCATCATTGAAAACATCTTATTTCTTGGAAAACAGTGTTTGCTCCTAAAAGGAAATGACCAGTCTATTTCATCCATTAATAAAGGCAATTTTTTGGAATTACTAGAAATTAGAGCAAGAGATAAAGGAGGAGAAATGTTTCGGCTTATGAGTTCACATGTTGACTTCTATTGTAGTACACAAGTCCAGGAGGAGATTATTGAAGTAATAAAGGCTGAAATTTTGGAAGACATTGTGAGTGAGATCAATATCTCCTCAGCTTTTTCAATAATATGTGAGGAGACAACTGATAGTGCCACTAAAGGACAGCTTGCAGTGTGTGTGAGGTACCCACAAAAATCCTCAAGTGCAGTCCTCGTTAAAGAGAGGTTCCTGGGGTTTGTTACTGCTGAGGAGATGACTGCAGCCCACGTCCACAGACATATCAGAGCTTACTTGCAGCAGCTCGGAGTTGATTTTAGTAAGCTGTGTGGTCAAGCCTATGATAGTGCCACAGAGTTGAGGGTCAAGTTTAATGAAGTTGTAACAGAATTCAAGAAGGACGAGCCAAGAGCTTTATATGTACATTGTCATGCACATTTTTTTGAATTAGCAGTCATTCGTTTTTGTAAAGAAGTAAAAGAACTCCGAAGTACACTAAATACTCTCAGTTCTTTGCTCAACACTATTCGTGTGTCGGGAGAAATGTGGGCAAGTTTGCAAACCAGATGTAAGCTAAGTCAGAATAAAACTTGTAAAAACCACACGTCACAGTCGTGCTGGACAGCCCACGAGCACTTGTTACTGTCTGTGATGGAGTGTCTTCCAGAGATCGTTGAGACACTGCACTCGGCGTCTCGCCGTTACTCAGGCACAGCTCTGGCTGACGAACTCAGTGATTTGCTGGCGGTGGTTACCAAGTTTGAATTTATATTTTGTCTGAGATTTCTTTATCGAGTACTCAGTATTACGGGAATTCTTTCTAGAGAGTTTCAAAGTGAAACTGTAGACATCTTTTCTTTGTTTTCAAAAATAGAAGCAATTTTGAAATGTTTCTCTTCTGAAAGGAATGACAAGTATTTCAAGTCTATCTGGGATGGAGCAAATGAAATACGTAAAGAAATAACCAGAAAGGGTTTTAAAGTTGAAAAACCCTCTTTTCAAAAAAGAAGAAGAATTCAGAAAACAGTAGATCCTGGCAACTCAGAGTGCATGGTTTTTCCTACTTCAGCAGGTGAACAATATAAAGTTAAGATTTATTACCAAGGTTTGGATACTGTATTAAAAAATTTAAGGTTATGTTTTTCAGAATTTGACTACTGTAAAATGAAACAAATTTCGGAGCTATTATTTAAATGGAATGAACCATTAAATGAAGCAGCAGCGAAACAGATTCAAGAATTTTATAAGCTCGATGCAGACATTATCCCCGAACTTAGATTTTACCAGCAGTATGCAAATCTCAACTTCCTCACAGATTATGGTTCCTTAAGCTTCGTTGACCTTGGCTGTTTATTTAGTCAGCATGGTCTCCACAATAATATTCCAGGTATCTCGAAACTGTTGCATGTTGCTTTATCTTGGCCAATTACTTCAACAAACAACGAAAAGTCTTTTTCCACACTGCCTCATCTTAAAACATACTTACTTCGCACAATGGGACAAGAGAAACTTACTGGCCTGGCTCTGATGGCTGTTGAGCAAGAACTGGTAAATAAATTGATGGAGCCTGAAAGACTTAGTGGGATTGTGGAAAAGTTTATTAGTCAAATGAAAGCTACATGAGACTTACAACTTTAGCGGGGCGGTGGCCCACGCCTTTAATCCCAGCACTCAGGAGGCAGAGCCAAGCAGATATCTGTGAGTTCGAGGCCAGCCTGGTCTACAGAGCGAGATCCAGGACAGGTACCAAAACTACACAGAGAAACCCTGTCTAAAAAAATAAAAAATAAAATACTTACAACTTTATACTTAACTAAAAGAATTTTTTGTTTTTGGAATCCTAATAAAGTTTTGTTTGTTGTTTGTTCTTTTGAGATAGAGTCTTATTATGTTCCTAGGCTAGTCTTGAATTTGTGAGCTCTTATGACCTACTTTTACCTACCTTTTCCCTTTTAAATTATTCCGGTTGACAGACTGTGTGTTAGGCACATTTAACTGAGCAACTGCTACATACAGATACTATTATAAGTACTGGAGATATAGCAGAGAATTAGGAGTCTGGAGTCCAATGGAACTTAGTTTTCTTTCTTTTCTTTTTTTTCCCCTTCCTTTGTTTGTTTGTTTGTTTGTTTTTTGAAACAGGGTTTCTTCATGTAGCCTTGGCTGCCCTAGAACCAGCTCTGTAGCCCAGGCTGGCCTCACAGATCCACCTGCCTCAGCCTCCTGAGTGCTGGGTTTAAAGGCAAGCGCACTGTTGCCCAGCTTTTTGTGTGCATTTTAGACTAAAAATAATGGCTAGGAAGCTAAGAAGTCTACAGAAGTATAGAATAAGAGGCCTCACCGGAACAAGCCCCTGGCACTGGTAGAGACATGGAGTGGCTGTGAGCTTATTAAGGTTTGAAATACAGAGTGAAGGACAGGCAGTGATCACCCTTTAACATCGGCTTTAGCTCCTTTCAGGCAGGGAGGTAGGGGATCTGAGCAAAGCTGAGTCCAGCTTCAATTCTCTCACCTTCCTGCCTCAAAGAGTAAAAGGCAAGTTTAAGCAGGTGGCGCAGTCCAGGTTCTCAGAGAAACACACACACACACCCCGCTCAGATCTAGGCAGTCCGGCACTTCACCTGAGCTCTGGGCCACCAGTAGTCACTTGGTCAATCCTGCTGTCTTGATTCTGTCTCCAGGAGAAGCCACAGGCAGACTAGAGGGAGTCTGGCCCCCATGCCCTCTGAGGCACTTGCTAGAAAGAAAGAGAGCCCCTGGGTTGCAGGCATAGAGATCTGGTGAGGGTGGCATTCCTTCTGGGCTGGACACAGAGCAGGGTCTACAAGACTAGAACCAATTCCACAGGAGCTACCAGCCCCTGCAATTGCTCCATGATCTGTGTTTCCCTTGCCTCTCATCTACTGAACTGCTCCTGTGTTGGCAGGTGCATCCCCAGCCTGCATGTCCTGAGGGTGGGTGTGAGGTGGACAGTTTACTGGTTCCCCAGTCATGGTCCTGTTAGTCCCCTATTCATCGACTGGGCCTTCTTTATTACACCACAGCCCAGTTTGTACCACCCCCTGTGGTCTCTGCCAGAGGTTTCTTGCTCTGTTGCTAACCACCCAGTCTGCACTCTGAGGTGTAACACACCCTGGGTTCACTCACCTTCATGGATTTAGGGAAGGTGAAAATCCCAGAGATCCTTAGCTGTGCAGTAAAGGTGAGCATCTCAGACAGACCAGCAAGAGGAATGGGCAGGCAGGTATTTTGTTTTTGGTTTCCAGATATTTGGTTGATACCCCTCACACCTCAAAAGTGAGGCGAGCATCTTTGTTAAGTGTCTATTTTGTAACTTAGTTCTTTTCAATTTGCTTTACATTCAATTCTCTCAGCTGCCTGAGAAACAGGTTATTGGGAGCTGAAGAGATGGCTCAGCAGTTAAGAGCACTGGCTGTTCTTCCAGAGGACCCGGGTTCAATTCCCAGCACCCACATGGCAGCTCACAATTCTCTAACTCCAGCTCCAGGGGATCCAACACCCTCACACAGACATACATGCAGCAAAACACCAATGCACATAAGACAAAAATAAATAATTAAAAAGATTTACTCCTGCCGGGCGGTGGTGGCGCACGCCTTTAATCCCACTACTCAGGAGGCAGAGGCAGGCGTATCTCTGTGAGTTCGAGGCCAGCCTGGGCTACAGAGTGAGATCCAGGAAAGGCGCAAAGCTACACAGAGAAACCCTGTCTTGAAAAACCAAAAAAAAAAAAAAAAAAAAGATTTACTCCTTAAAAAGATCAAAGGAGGACATAAAACAGGTAGTCCAAGCATGGCATAGTGGCTCATACTCTCAGCACTTGGGAGGCAGAGGCAGGAGGATCTCTGTGAGTTTGAGGCCACCATGATCTACAAAGTTCCCAGATAGCCAGGACTACATAGACCCTGTCTCTAAATAAATTAGATTTATTCATTTGTGTGTATGGGGATGCCATGTACCACGATGTGTGTGTAGGTCAGAAGGTTCTTTATTAACACATGAAATGAAAGCAGCCTTCTATCTTGCTGCTTCTGATGTGTCGGGGTTTACAGACCAACTATCTTAGTAGAACAGCCTTAAGTTATTTTATCATTTTGTTTATTTGTTTTTCTTTTTTTCTGAAAACGTTTAATCTTTAATAATACTGTAAATTCATACTTGTATGTACGTGCTATTATAAAAAGCGTAGACAATCCACAGACAGCTCAAAATAATACCCATCATAGATTTAATAACACCAGGGAGACTCAGAGTAGCTGATAGCCTGGCAGTTAAGTACTTTATCAGTCTTCTACTACACACATATGCATGCAAACACTAGACCTACTTACTGTTGTCCAGACAGGCCTAAGTCTAGAAGTGTGAGTGGTTAAAATCAGGCGTTAGCAAAGTAGGGCCCATAGGTCAATCATGCACCATCATTTTGGTCAATAAACTTTGACTGAAAGGCAAGAATGGCCACTCTTTTCTGTCTGTATCTTCTTTCATGCTACAAGAACAGAGTTGAAGAACTTCCACTGAAACTGTGTGCATTATGTTTGTTTGTTTTTCAAGACAGGGCTTTTCTGTGTAGCCCTGGCTGTCCTGGATCTCTGTAGACCAGGCTGGCCTCGAACTCACAGAGATCTAACTGCCTCTGCCTCCTGAGTGCTGGGATTAAAAGTGTGTGCCACCATGCCCAGTTATGCCATAAGTTATTTTTAAAGAGTTCTGAGGGCAGCCAGGCAGGTCTACACAGAGAAACCCTGTCTTGAAAAACCAAAAAAAGGGGAGGAGGAGGCCTGGAGAGATGCTCAGTGCTTAAGAGCACTGGCTGCTCTTCTAGAGGTCCTGAGTTCAAGTCTCAGTACCCACACAACCTCACAACCTTCTATAACTGTAGTCTCTATAATATCCAATGTCCTCTTCTGGTGTGCAGATGTACATGAAGATGTACATGACAAAACACCCATCTTTTAAAAAAGAAAAAAGACAAACAGTTCAAGGTCATCCCCCACTACACAGTGAATTTGAGGCCAGCCTGAGATGCATGAGACCTTGTCTCAAAAACAACAAACAGGCTGGGCATGGTGGCACATGACTTTAATCCCAGCATGCCAGAGGCCAGCCTGGTCTATATAGTAGGCTTCAAGACAGTCAGAACTATGTTGAGAGACCCTGTCTCAAAAAACAACCCCAACAAACAAAACCAGAAAGAGATCCTTTTAGTAAATACCAGCATTTGGGTGTCTGAGGTAGCTGAGCTCCAGGTCAGCCTGAACTACAGAAAGAAAGCTTATCTCAAAATGAAACACACACACACACACACACACACACACACACACACACACACACACGGGAATACGTATAGATGTACATATAAATGTATACATTTAATTTGTTAATTTGCTTACATACTAAGATTGAACCCAGGACTTGGCACATGCCAAACACATGCTCTACAACTGAGCTACACACTTTGAGCCAAATATATACAATTTATGATCCCTCCACCTATAATACTACAATAAAGCCCAAGTTACACTGTCTGAATTATCGACAATGTGAGCTGAACAGACACTCGGACATATATTTCTTTTTCTTTTTTCTTTTTTTTTTTTTTCTTTTTTGAGGCCAAGTCTTTCTGTGTAGCCCTGGTTGTCCTGGAAATTACTATGTAGACAGACCAGGTTGGCCTTGAACTCACAGAGATCTGCCTGGCTTTTCCTTCCCCGTGCTGGGATTAAAGGCATGCGCCACCACATCCAACTACGGCACGTATTTCTTTCTTTTCTTCTCTTCTCTCTCTCTCTCTCTCTCTCTCTCTCTCTCTCTCTCTCTCTCTCTCTCTCTCTCTCTTCCTGAGACAGGGTTTCTTTGTGTAACAGCTCTGGCTGTCAGCATGTATTTCTTAATTGATGATAATGCAAAAACATCTATTTCATATACAAGTCTCATTTCTTAAAGTCACAGTTGGCTTTCCTCAAAAGCAGAGTCTGAGATAGTTTACATGGGAGGTGACCCAAGGAAACAGAAGTGAAGAAACATCCTGGAGTAAAGAATGGCAACAATCCAGTGAAAAGTGTTAATGGATAGGATTCCCACAGAGCCAGGGAGCCACTGGCAGTCCGGCCCATGGGCACCCGGTGGAACCATGAAGAGAGCACCAGGACTCTCTCACTCAAAGATCCCCAGGGACAGTAATTCTCCCACAGTTCCAGGTCCTTCCCCCAACTGTCTCTCCAGATGAGGAAGAAAGTGTTTTCCACCAATATCGTCACAGAATGTGAGCAGAGGGCAAGCAGATGAGGCTTTGCACAGGGACAGGAAAGCTGAAGTCAACAGAGCGCCTTACAGGATGCCAGATGCAGAAGCATCTAAACGTAGTTCCAGAACAGCCCAGCCTGGTCCGTCTCAACCCCGCTGCTTTCTGCCTTTTAAGCCTGAACCGCTTACTCCACTTGCTGAATTCCGATAACAACGTGTGGCCAAGGGCTGAGCATAGATTTGTCACATAATAATAATGACCTAAGGATTGGCTCAATTACACACCCTCAAAGGGTAAAGATCGTTCATCACTGAGGATTTTCTTTTAAGATTTTATTTTGGGATGGGTGGTGGTGGTGCACGTCTTTAATCTGAGCCCTCAGGATGCAGAGGCAGGTGGACCTCTGAGTTCAAGGCCAGCCTGGTCTACAAAGCAAGTTCCAAGACAGCTAGGGCTGTTACACAGAGAAACCCTGTCTCAAAACAAAACAACAACAACAAAAAAAAAAAAAAAAAAAAAAAAACGGTTTTATTTTGTATGTATGGGTGTTTTATCTGTATGTGTGTCTGTGTGCCATAATGGGCAAGTCTGGTGCAGGAGGAGGAGGCCAGAAGAGGGTTATGAATCCTGGAAACTGGAGTTGCAGACGGTTCTCAGCAGTCCCGAGGGTGCTCTGACTAGAACAGGGACCTCTGGAAGAGCACTCTGTGCACTCAACCACTGAATCATTTCTCCAGCTCATTTTATGTATGATGTATGTGTATTCAGGCCTGAGTTTGATTCCTTTGAACACACGCAGTGGAAGGAGAGAACTGACTTACACAAGTTGTCCTCTGATTTACACACACACACACACTCTAAATAAATAAAATATTTGCTCTAAAAGAAATGACTTCTTACATAGTATTACAACAGTAATTTTATTTTCTTGAGGTCTTGAAAGTTTCCTCGTCCTTGTTAAATAAGATGTCTAAACAGTAGTTGTCCTCAGGAATGATGCATAATGTAATCGGCCTCCCCATTTTGTAGAGAATTTTAACTGAGTCAAGTAGAATTATTAGTTTTAGGTGTTCCTTCATATAGCTCTCATTATTTTGCCTTGAAAAATGATGCTTCTAGAATTTTTTAATATAAGCCCCTTGATTGTTAATACATTTTATAAATATTTTTATTTGAGCTGGAGAGATGGCTCTGCTGTTAAAGGCTAGCTCAAAAGCTCACCCAAAACACAAGATTTTTTTAAATTTTATATCTATAGTTATTTTGTCTTCATGAATGTCTGTATAAAACTGTTTATGCAGTACCCACAGAGGCCACCAGACTGGTGGAACTGGAGTTGCAGATGGCTAGCCTTCATGGAGGTGCTGAGAATCAAAAACGGGAAGAGCAGATAGCACTCTTAACCACTGAGCCATTTCTTCAGACCCTCCTTGTTTTGTCGTTTTTTTTTTTTTTAAAGATTTGTTTTATTTATGTATGTGTGTGTGTCTGAGTGAGTATATGCTACATGAATATAGATGTTCTTGGAGTCTAGGAGAGAGCATCTTCTGGCATCCATGGGCACTGGCACACAGATGACACATACCACATACATACATACATGCATACATACACACATGCATACACACACACATGCATACATACATGCATGCATACATACATACATACACACACACATGCAGGCAAGACTCCTACACATAAAAAATAAAAATAAAGTCTGGGTGTGATAGCACACACATTTTATCCCAGACTCAGGAGGCAGAGGCAGACAAATCTCTGAGTTCAAGGCCAGCCTGGTTCATACAGTTTCAGGCAAGCCAAAGTTACCTAGTGAGACCCTACCTAAATAAATAAATCAATTTTAAAAAAGAAAAAAGTTGGAGGGCTGGAGAGATGGCTTAGCGGTTAAGAGCTCTTGCAGAGGACCCGGGTTCAATCCCTAGCACCCACATGGCAGCTCACAACTGTCTGTAACTCCAGGTCCAGGGGAACCTCACACAGACATACACACAAGCAAAACACCAATGCACATAAAATAAAAACAAATCAATTAAAAAAAAAAAAAGCTGGAGCTGGGTGGTGGTGGCGCACGCCTTTAATCCCAGCACTCCGAGGCAAAGCCAAGTGGATCTCTGTGAGTTCGAGGCCAGCCTGGTCTACAAAGTGAGATCCAGGACAGGCACCAAAACTAAACAGAGAAACCCTGTCTCTGGGGTGGGGGGGTGGGGAAGCTGGACAGTGATGATACACACTTTAAAAAAAAAAAAAGATGTATTTTTTTATTATGTATAGTGTTCTGCTTGCATGTATGCCTGCCCACCAGAAGAGGGCGCCAGATTTCATTATACTTGGTTGTGAGCCACCACGTGGGTTCTGGGAATTGAACTCAGGACCTCTGGATAGCTCTCTTAACTTCTGAGCTATCTCTCAAACTCCTTTAGTGAACGCCTCTAATACTAGCATTGGGGAAGCAGAAGCAGGTGGATCTCTGAGTTCAAGGCCAACCTGATCTGGCCTGAAAAGCCAGTTGTTCCAGGACAGCTGGGACTGTTATCCAGAGAAATCCTGTCTTGAAAAATAAAAAAGAAAGGGAAAACAAAAGAGGGTCAATTAGCTATGAAAGGTGACAGATGGGAGCTGGAGAGATGGCTCAATGGTTAAGAGTACTGGCTGCTCTTCCAGAGGACATGGGTTCAATTAGAACCCACATGGCAGCTCACAACAGTCTGTAACTCCAGTTTCAGGGAATCTGACACCTTCACACCAATGCACATAAAATAAAGTTAAATGAAAATTTTTTTTTTAAATTTTAAAAGAGGGACAGATGTTAAAATGTCATTTTAAATGCTACCATAAATCAGAAGAAACCAAATATTTGCTCTATTTAAATAAATAAATAAATAAATAAATAAAGGCTGGGTGCCTTTAGTCCTAGCACTCAGAAGGCAGAGTCATGTGGATCTCTGATCTACAGAGCAAGTTCCAGAACAGCCAGGGCCATACAGAGAAACCCTGTATCAAAAAAAAAAAAAAAAAGCCAGGCGGTGGTGGCACATGCCTTTAATCCCAGCCCTCGGGAGGCAGAGCCAGGTGGATCTTTGTGAGTTCGAGGCCAGCCTGGGCTACAGAGTGAGTTCCAGGAAAGGTGCACAGAGAAACCCTGTCTCAAAATCCCAAAAAAGAAGAAAAAAATGTCAAGAAGATATAGATCAATAATGCAAGATATCAAAATGGTGGTGGGGATGGGACCTGGGATCATAGCTTTCCAGTAAAGGTGGTAACTTGGCAGAGACAAGACAAAAGCAAGCTGGCTAGCATAATCAGGAGACTAGCCATATTGGTAAGTTCTTGGTTTGACTGACAGACCTTGCCTCAAAGTAAGGCTGAGTATTCTCTCTCAATGTGTACTATGAATGCAATGAATTTTTTTTTTAAGATTTATTTATTCATTATGTATATGGCCTGCAGGCCAGAAGAGGGCACCAGATCTCATTATGGATGTTTGTGAGCCACCACGTGGTTGCTGGAACTTTAACTCAGGACCTCTGGAAGAGCAGTCAGTGCTCTTAACCTCTGAGCCATCTCACCAGCCCGAATGCAATGAAATTTTATAATAAAAAATGTTAGGGCTGGAGAGATGATTCGGTGGCTTTCATCTTTTGAAAAGTAGTTGGGGGCTGGAGAGAAGGCTCAGGAGTTAAGAGCTCTAGTTGCAGCAGGGTAGTGGTAGCACAGGCCTTAAATCTCAGCAATTGGGAGGCAGAGGCAGTTTGAGGCCAGCCTGGTCTACAGAGTTAGTTCTAGGACAGCCAGGGCTACACAGAGAAACCCTGTCTCAAAAAACCTAAGGGGCGGGGAAGGGGCTCTAGCTGCTCTTGCAGAGAACCCAGGTCAATTCCTACCACCCACATGGTTGCTCACAACTGTAGCTCCTTGAGAAACTGATGACCTCTTCTGGCATCACTGGCACTAGGAACACATTTAGTGTACACATACATACATACATACAAAATACTCATAAATTTAAAATTTAGTCAGATCTAGCTATTCTGGAACTGTGTAGTCCAGGCTGACCTTGAACTCCTGAAGATCCACCTGTCTCTGCCTCCCAAGTGCTGGGATTAAAGTGGTGCACTACCATGCCCCAAACAAAATAAAAAGTTTTAAGAAAAAGATGTTTTGTTTTTTTTTTTAAAAAAATAAAAGTAGCCACCTTGGTGACTGCAGAGGTGGGTTAAGAGCACTTGCTGCTCTCCCAGAAGACTCTAGTTCCCAGCACCACCCGTGGCAGATGACAATCATTTATAGTGCAGTTCTAGGGAATCCAAAGCCCTCTTCTGGCTTCCTTAGGCAACTGCACATATATGGCATACACAGTTACCAAAACAAATAAAAATTTTATATACATACATACACATGTGTGTGTGTGTGTGGATTTAAGTGACCTCCCTCACCACTACCACAGCCTCAAAGTGGAACCTATGCCAAAGTCTTCATGCCTTACTGTCCTCAAAGGCAACAAGAAATTCTCAGTGTTTCAAAGGCTGAGGAAGGAGGAAGTACTCAAGGCCAGCCTTGGCTAAGGAAAATCACCAGTTATTTTTCTTCTTAGGAACTAAGACATAGCTAACGATTGTGTAATAGATGCTCTATTTCTACAGGCATCTGAAAGACGAGAGCCAGATCTTGCACTCCAGCCTTAATCTCCCTCTGATCAGAGTGCGCCTTCCTGAGCACAGCACAGCCCTCCAAATGACATTAATCCTAATTGTGGTCCAAGGCTACTCCATCAGTAGCTTCCTATAAAGCAACAGGTAACTGTGCTGACTAGCTTCTACCAACCTGACAAGCTACTCAATTAAGTGAATCTCCAGTGAGAAAATGCTCCCAACCAGATTGGCCTGTCAGGCAAGGGTGGTAGCTTGTCTTGATTGACATGAGAGGGCCCAGCTCACCGTGGGAGGTGCCATCTCTGTGTTGGTGGTCCTGTGTGCTATAACAGGCAGTGGTGGTGCTGCCTTTAATCTCAGCACCTGGGAGGCAGAGGCAGGCAGATCTCCGAGTTCAAGGCCAGACTGGTCTACAGATCGAGTTCCAAGACAAGCTCCAAAGATACAGAGAAACCCTGTCATATAAACCCAAAAAATAAATAAAAATAAAAAAAGATGAGCTGTATGGTAGTGGTACAGGCCTTTAATCCCAGCAATTGGGAGGCAGAGGTAGGTGTGTCTGAGTTCATGGTTTAATCTGGCCTACAGAGCGAGTTCCAGGACAGCCATGACTGTTATTGATAGCACTATGACTGTTATAGAAACCCTGTCTTGAGAAAGAAAACAGGCCAAAGTAAGCAATCCAGTAAGGCCTTCATGCCTTTGCATTGGATACTGCTTCCATTTCCTTGCTTCTTCCCTTTTGGGTCCTGCAGACTTGTCTGGGTGGACTGTGCTGTGAAACTGTAAACTGAAATAAACCCCTTCTTGTCCAAGCTGCTTTTAGCTATCTGTTTTAACCTGATAGAAACCAACCTGTTGGGAATGGAGAGATGGCTCAGAGCAGAGTTCAATTCTCAGCAACCACAAGGTGGCTCACAACCATCTATTGTAAGATCTGGTGCCCTCTTCTGGTATGCAGGCAGAACACGGTACACAACCTGTCAGCTGCACTGGTCATTCAGAAGAGGGTGAGTTACTATTTGTGTGACAGACTAGTTTTATGGAGCCATTTAAATAGCCAGACATTAAGGCATGCTTGTTCTCAGAACAAGCCGAAACCAAGTGTGAGTGCACTTGTCTCTAATCCTACCGTGGGAAACTGATCTCACGATTTAGCCCTGGCAGGCCCATCTTCTATCTCCCAGGGGCTGGAATTAAAAGCAGGCATCACCACCAGGAGCCATTGTTTTCTGTTCACCAGCACACCTATTGCCCTCAGTGCTGAAAGCAACCAACTTCCTGTCCTGGCTATTTCATATACATACACATGGCCTGTGTTGATAATTTATGCTGCAACAAATGACTCACATTATTGCACACTTTTAGGTTCTGAATATTGTCCTATTAGGCTTGTGGTCAGTCACACGTGTCTAGGGCAGATACTCAACCAGCATCCCACTTGCCAACATTAATACTACAGTTGAACATGTATGGTGGTTAATTCCATGTTTGAGTGACCACGCAATTGTGTACTTTACCAGCAGTGTCTCAGGCTCTCACCGCATTTTACAGACCATGTGCTTGTCTGCACAAATCTGCACTCCTACAGGTAGAGGAGCAGAGGTGAAGGGCACCCTATCTAGACTTCCTGGAACTACACCTAGGTCTTCAAGAATGAAAGCCCTCTTGCTGAATGAACCATCTATGCAGCCAACACTGACCTTTACTCGGTAAACTTTCCTAGAAACAGCTTTGCTAGCTGGTTCTGTATTCTCAGTTAACTCAGGTTGCTGAAGGGTTCTCTAGTACATGCTGCTGACATCGAAGCCCATCTCCCCCATACTATGATAACAATCTATTCAGCACTTTTCAAGGTACTAGTTTGTGTGCACCAGCACGTTTAAGTCAGAGACAAGTTGCCGAAGTTGGAGTCAGTTCTATCCTACGATCATGTGGATGGCAAGGAATTCAACTCGGGTCACCACCTTTACCCACCTGACTACCGCACTGACCTGACCCCCTTTCCAGACTGCTGAAATTCTCTGATGCTTCCTAAGTTCTAGCTAGTCTTGTTCTTTACTTTGTTCACATGTAAGAATCCTCTACCAAACTAAAGGTCATAAAACCCTTTTCTACTTTTTGGTTTTTTGTTTTGAGTCAGGGTCTCACTATGTCGCGCTGGTTGTCCTGGAACTCAGATCTGCCTGCCTGCCTAAAACATCTGATTTTCAGGCTTTAAAAATCATTTTGGCCAGGCGGTGGTGGTGCACGCCTTTAATCCCAGCACTCGGGAGGCAGATCTCTGTGAGTTCAGGGCCAGCCTGGTCTACAAAGTGAGTTCCAGGAAAGGCACAAAACTACAGAGAAACCCTGTCTCGAAAAACCTAAAAACATTTATTTTGCCTCCAGCGGTGTTGACAGTGCAGAGGCAGGAGGATCTCTGTGAGTTCAAGGCCAACCTGGTCTACAGAGTGAGTTCCAGGACAGTCAGGACTACAGAGAAACCCTGTCTAGAAAACAAACAACAAAATGTTGTCAACTAGCCTGCTGTTCCTACAGAATCAATTTTAAGACTTCACTGGATGTTCTTGTAATCCTGCTAAGCCCCAGTTTGACCATGTATGTATGTATAGGACACCAAATAGATGACTCTACTACCTAGATTTAACTTTGGGTACATAATCAGACAAATCCAAAAAACAGCCCTATTTAAACAAAAGACAATCAAGATTTTAAAATATCTTTATTAAATGGCAATAAGTTCATTCCTCTTTCGTCTTGACTCATTTTCTGACACAGCTCACTTGATCCTGTCAATTAAAAAATATGATTAATCCAAAAGATCCAGGAATCAAAATTTAAGACAATTTACTAAAGTCTAACACCAACCAATTTGCCTAACCCTGTTAAACCAAGGAATGTGGTAGTTAGTGGGCGTTTGGAGTAGCAAACAAGGAGCTCCAAGGCAGTTTAAACTGCTGGGTGAGGGATGGAGCTCAGCAAGCTGAGGTATCTGCCTAACAGCTTTCACGAAGCCCTCGATAATTCTTACAGCACACACACACACCAAGTATAGTGACACCTTCCTGAAATCCAGTTCTCTGGAGGCAGGGGGAGGAGGACCAAGTTAAAAGGGTCGTGTTTTATTTACTTCACAGCGAGCCTCATGCCATCCTAGTACACACAAGGCTGTCTCCAAAGAAATCCAACCCTCATTTCACATACCTAGAGTATCTGTCAGGCTGCACATGTGGCTTTTCTTCTTGGCTGGCCCATGTTGTGTGATGTCTTGAGAACAAACATGTGATTCCACCTATAAAACAAGATTTAAATAGCCCATATATTTTAGCCTATGTATCTTGTACTGGTATTAACAAAAAGCAACTTTTTGGGCACAGGCTCTGAACAATTTTTAGTATAAATATAGCAATATATTACACACAATATATTCGGTATAGCTATATGTGGCAAAGACCAAGGTGGCCAAAAGAACCACACTGACAAGAGGTTTTAAAACCTGAAAGTACAGCATATTTCCTCTCTTATTTCAAGCTTTTTTTTTTTTTTTTGTAGCTGTTAATTTTTCTGTTTTAAGCATGCAGCATTGAGTTTTTTTCAACTGTTCTTTGTTTTCAATTTTTGGGGTTTTTTTTCCCCAAGAAAATGGTTTTCTGTGTAGCTGTGGTTGTCCTGGATAGGTCTGTAGACCAGGCTAGCCTTAACTCAGAGATCCACCTCCCTCTTCTTCCCAAGTGTTGGAATTAAAGGTGTGGGTCACAACCATGCAACTTAAAATTGTTTTAATGTGTGTTTTGGGTACTGCCATGCAGGTAACCACAAATCACACCAGGTGTCACACAGGACGCAACGCAAGTGCCCCTGATTCCTAACCCTCGACTGTCACACAATTTTCAAAAGCTAAACTGGGCATCTTGGTAAATTTTGGAGAACCAAACAATATTCAGCATCAAAGCAAAGATAAATCAGGTCCCCAAACCCCCATTTCTAAGGACACTTACTTCAAGTAGAGACTCCAAAATCAGCCAACATCAATCATTCTCACCTAAAGAATAATAAGAAAAAGTTAATATGAAAGACAAGGGTGTAAGGTAAAGGCTTGAAAAATGCTAGTTAACTTCCAAATTTAAAAGAGCAAAATTCCAGAGATTAAAGACTGGAATAAGTTGTAGCATTAAAAAAAAAAAAAAAAAAAAAAAAAAAGAAACTTTATGGGGGGGAATCTAAAATTATTCTTTCTGTAAGTAATAAGTAGATGACAGAATTAGAATCACTATCTTCTTTAAAATGCAAAAGCCTCATTTCTAGTTTCACCAGTCTGAGCACAATGAAGTTTGACTGCACCCCAGAATATACTATCCCTTATGTGAAGGTATGTGCCAACGTCTGCCTGACTGAGCTATGAGCTCTACAGCGTACCGCTTCCCCAGTCAATTCGTTGTGTCTTTCTTTCTTAGGTAGAATACCTCCAAGAGTGCTTTGACCCTTTTCCCACAGCACACAACACTGCAGTTCTTTACCCTGCAATCCTATGTTTGCCTGAATCTTTGTTCTCCAGTCCTCACTGTGTTTTCAGTTAGGGCAGGGAAGCTATGCCTTACTCCAACAGCAAGGAAAGTGTTTCTGAGGAAAAGTCAATGGCCTTCACTATATACCTGGCACAGTGCACAAGAAACAGAAAGCTCAGCCTTCAATTCAAGTTCCAGGTTTTTCTTCCTCCCTGTATCATTACTGCCGCAGGTATATGGACTAGTTCTCTGTTGCACATGGACCATCCATAAGGGATACTATATTGTTTTGCATTCGTTCCCCATTCTCCAATTATTCCTATTCTATGTCCAGGCCCTTTTCACCTTCATTTTTTTTTCTCCAGCACTGGTGTTCAAAAACATTTTATGATTTGTTGTTTACCAACAGCTGTTGAGATTTCCACATTTGCATCTAAAAAATTGCCAATCATTATCTAGCAGCAATGACAGATGATAAGGAGCAGTTAAATCCTCTGGATTCTCTCCCTAGTAGGGAGCCATTTGAGAACTGCACTAGCTAGACAGCACTAAACATTATCATCAGCTAAAGCCAAAACCAAGAAAAGGCTCAGAACAAACACCCCAGAGCTCTAAAACCTATCCAAAATCATTAACACAAAGGCAGCAGTAATGCAGGACTGTGGATCATGTCACTGCAGCTGACAATGATTAACAATAGGAGACATGCACCCCCATATTAAGGTTAAAGTCCAAAACTAATCACACACATCTCTTCATTAGGGAGAGTGAGAGTATGCATTGCTGGGAGGCTGCAAGCAGCCTTGTATCAAGAGCACCCATTACATCTCTTTCATCTTTCATAAAGCACCGGGATCTGCTCCAAGGGCCTAACAGTACGATAATACATTCTGGCACCACACCTCTGAACGTAGGTTTTCATTTAAAAAAAATTATTTTGGTTGCAACAAGATTATGAAATACAATGCGAGCACCTCAGTATTACTGGAACCCATTTAATTCCCAGTTTTTTTTTTAGTGTTTTAAAATCCCAATGTACTGTAATATTCACAATTTACACCTACATACAAATTAAACTAGCAGAAATCTACACAAAGTCAGTGGTTTCTCATTCTGAAGTACAAAAGCCTAATCTTAAAGCAGACCAAGGGGAAGAAAAATAACCCCACCCCAAATTCCCTAAGTCCATATATTTTATCAAGTATATTCTCTGCAAAAGTTGTTACTGTTCAGAAGAGTAAGCCTGAGCTCTTGTTAACATTCAAAATCGCTAACTGAGCCACGGTAGCAAGCCTGTGCTACCGATTTAACAGACTATGACACTGCAATGTCCCCATCAGGGTTCCAGGTAGGTAGGTTAGTGATACTCATGTCACACTGTATGGTTTGTATGGTATAAGGAAGGAGCTAAGTCACCATTGCTTTCATCTGTCAGTAATCACAAGTTGGTTGTTTGGAGTAAATACAAATCTGCCCCACCATCTGACTTGCCTGACCAAAAGCAAGCCATTTTTCTTGATACAGTGAAAGAAAATTCTCACAGTCCTGAAGTTTTCAGCGGCACGTATGCAAAATGAACCAAACTCTCCAGTTATAGAACAGAAAGCATTACGAGTGGAAGCTGTTTCTCATGCATGCTACCTAAACACCAAGGTTAAACGAAGTGAGGTCTACAACAACAGCTGGGAGAGAGCAAGCTCCAGTCCTAAGCAACAAAGGGAAAGGCTTGGAAGACTCATGTACTCCTGTGATTATTACACACTTTGGACTGTAATCAATCACATCCCTAAACTAGGAAGGAAGAGCTACTCTGAACAAATGCACTCATTCTGCAGAATACGACGAAGTCCTATGATAGGGAATGATTCCCATGGTTTCAACTGCAGGAAGTCAGTGTTCACACTACTTTCCCCCAAGTTTAGAGTATAAACATACTCAGACAAGCCACATAACTTGAACTATTCATAAGATTCCCATCTAAGCCCAAGTTAGTAACAAGTGTTCCCATGAAGCCCATATCTACAAAAATTTTTATCACATTACAAAAAAACCCCCCAAAAAAACCCAGAAAAAAAAACACCCCCCCACCCTGTGTCATTTAGTCTTGATTCAATCAACTTGCAAAACAATGATCAAGATTGCATAATGAAATTAGACATTGCTGACCAATAGGAGGTCAAGTTTGCTACTAAGGAGACTAATTACCACAGACTACAGTCTTCATCAAGGTGCCATGAGCACCCCAGGTCAAGTATGGTTTGGCTCCTTCCCCCCCACCAGATGTGCTCCATTTTATCTTCAGTTACAGTGTAACTAAAGAAAACCACAAAACTTCCAAGACACACCAAAGATTCAAGTTTGCATTTTTTCTGAGATCTCCAACAACACTGAATTCTTCCTAATAAATTACAGATCTAACCCCAGACCCAGATTTTGAATTAACCTAGCTTATCATACAAGTATCAGGTGCTGCACTGTTATTTCACTGTCAGAAGTGTGATGTCAGAATGCCCACTGAATAAAAGCACATAGCAAGTCACCAAGTTAGATTATATTGCTTGTTACCTACCTGTATGCAGTCGGCAATGAGAATCTTGGAGCAAGCAGGAATACTACATCCGGGTCCTAATGTCCATTGCCATTTGCGGTACTACGTTCCTCACAGTTACGCACTGCAGAAATGCTGGCTAAACGCAGTTATGTAGCAGGCCACTACTTTAATAGTGCACAATTGCAGTCCAAGAACACCACAAAACATTTCGCCACAACTTTGTGGCTTGCCCAAGCCAAGTACCTAAATTTTTATCTGCCATGATATGCCACTTGTAAGAACTGCACAGGTGTAACATTACAATTTTCCCAGATTATCTCTTTATATTAGTGGTACAACACACATAAAGAGTGGTGGGTTTTAAAGTACTTAGGAATTTAATGTCCTAAGGACAAAAGATTATGGTCTCACCACATAATGTATGTCAATGGGTTCAGCTTATAGCATGCCTATTAAATAAATTTCTGTCTTAGAGAATGAAACTTTGAGGAGGTATTTTTTCAAGGATACCCTGCAAACAAAATTTTGAGGATGTGAAGGAGGAAATAGGGGCAGGTGATTTCTTCCAAGGGAGAATGTCTAAAATACGTCCTGTTATCTTCCCCTCCCACCCTAAGTTTCCTTTTTAGCTTTTGGTTCAACTGCTCAAGATGATTTCAATTCACTTAGGCTAAAACCATCACATGTAAGACTTATGGAAAGTCTCAGTATCTTGCAACCCTTGGTACACTGATCAAGTCAGTGTCGGTCGGTTGACAATATGCAACCTTATCTGCTAAACACGGTTTAGCAGCTCTACAGCCCACAATAAAGGCTATCAAAAGCCACAATCTCAAGAAGGTCTCCTGTAAGCATCCTTCACCACTCTGTAGTATACTACTACCAAAAGCTTATTTTAGGGGGTCTGTGCCAGCATCCCTTATAAAGAAAGGCATGTAATCTGAAAAATAAACTGAAACATTAATTTTATAGGCAGATTTTCCCATTCCCCCTCCAGCCCCCACCCACATACATTCAAATTCACCCTCCATGGGTGTCCCATGAACACCCCCTCAGGTCCCTACTATACAATTCAACCAAATGAGCTCCTTTCCAATCCAGACCTTTTATCAGTACACCAATTATTAACTTCACTTGGGCCAAAAACTTTCTGATTGCTAAAATTATGATGGAACTACCTATTTCCAAGTGTACTGGTGAAGAAAAATTAATCTATATTTTAAGTAGATTTTTCTCCCTTAATACACCATATACCTGTCAGTCATAAAACCATTTGGTGACATGCTTCTTATAATCCACTAGTGTTTACTTTTAAAAAAATTACGGTATTTTCCTATTCATGAAGAACTCAATTGTTTCCACAATAGGTCTCCTTTTGTACTCAAGCACAGTACTCAACCTCAGCAAGTGATTTAGAATTTTTTGCCAATTAGCACCAAGGATAGAGGTGAAAAAGGATGAAGACATTCCATAGTGAAAGTTCTATAAATGTAGACTTGAATGGAAATGTAACTAAGAACAGAGCCAAGCCATTCAATTACTTTAGTACTGTTAGAAGTTTTCTCTTAACGTATTTACACTGGGAAGAAAATCAAGCTCCCATTATACTCACAGACAACAGTAAACAATCTACTTTATTATCAAGTCAGAAAGTCTCTTGTTCTAGTGAAAGGAAATTCAATGAAGTTGATAATCAACTAACATCATCGAAACACCCCCAAGCTTACGGTGGGAGGAAAGAGTATTTATCCTATGTAGCCTGAACAACTCTCTCCAGGTTTAGTGCTACGTTAAAAAGAATGATATAAACAGGTCAACTCCATAGCTGAGAATGGTTTTTGGCAGTCCTACTTGGTAATAGTCACCACTAGTTCTTAAAAGAGAACCAATACATTTTTCAGACTACAGATTTTGCTCAATAGCACAAGTAGCACAAGGAGGTGTATGTTTAAGAGTACATAAGGCTAAACATATCTTATAATTAACTAACCCTTAACTCTTCTCAAGTTAAAATTTCAGACTAAATCCCCATCTTTTAAATCACTTGAAGTAATACATGAAAAGGCTTCATGTTTAACAATCTTTAATTCAAATGCAAAAGTTCAGTACAAGCCAATTGTAGGGCTTGGGATTTATTCATTTAAAACAAAACAATAGGGGAAATGCAACGATATGATCTTTCCATTCTCAAAAACTTTCAAGGAAAGGATCATAGATAGATAGGGCCATAAGGGATCATTTAACCCGCCCCCTTTCTCTTGCTACCAGTAGTTTATACCCATTCCATAATCTTAGTACATGTTCCTGAATTAAGATTTACAGTTCAACTTTTCTAACATAACCATTTAAAAATGCTTAGCACCAGCTTGCTTCCTACAATGCCAAACAAATCTAACTACTTCAATATGCATTTCTTTTTAAAACGGGGGGGGGGGCCACCATTTGTAGAAAGAATACTTAGCCTCCAGATACATTTCCCAGAAATGGCATATGCCACTCAAAGGCCTAGACACGCTCATGCTTTCCAAGTGGAATACCTAGCCTAATGTGCAGAGAAGCATGAATGGCAAAGTTGAAGATCAGTATAACTATTTTTCTATTTATTCGAAGCACAGTAAAAAAAATGGTACACTTTGGAAATTCAGTGGCACAAGGTACACTGCCATTAACTTGAGAAACATTATACAGTTAAAAAAAAAAGTAAATAAAAAGAAATTGTTTTCTCCTGTTTCAAACACTGCGTTACATAATTTTACCTGCCCAAACAGACCATTTACAAATATCAGGTCAATAAACTGCTAACATCCATAAAAAGGTAGCTTTCTTACTAAAATGCAAGAATTTAAAAGTGGTATCTAAACAAGAAAAGACAAAAACAAACTGGAATGAAAGCCTAGATATCTAAAATCGGGGTTTTTTGTTTGGCCCTTCATACTCTTCTCTCCCTCTACCATATCCTGCTGGAGTTCCAGGCCCCATTCCTCTAGGACCCTGTCCACCCACAGGACCCGCACCTCCCTGCCCAAAGCGCTCAGTACGCTATTGGAACAGTAAATTAACAGTTCATTAAATGTAGTTGATGTCCATGTGTGTTAAGTAAATATTTTAGAAGGTTCCGTAGTCAACGTTCGTCGATACAATCACCAATGAGTCGATCCACAGGTACCGGGAACATAGAAAGGAAAAAAGGGTAATTTGAAAATTAGTTTACGGTAATACATGCCTTGTGGTATGTTCCCACTTGAGCCATTCTCATACACCTGTTTCAAAGAATAGATCTTCCCTGTAGTGCTAAAAAATTTAATTAGTGCAGATGTGAAAACCCATTCGAAAATGAGTTCTAAGAAATTCACATCAGATTAATCCACTGAAACAGCTGTCCAGGTATGAACAGAAAATCATCTCCAACCATAAGAAGCTCAATCAGACAAAAAGCAACTCACTCAAGAAGTGACAAAGACCTACTCACCAGTTAGTGGCATGTGCTGCATAAGAAACCTTGTGCTTTTCAAGATCTTAAGACACATCTGCAAAGTTGCAGAAATCTTAAAAAGTTGGAATGAAGCTTAATAAAATGCTACCGGACTACAAAAAAGAAAAAGCACAAAAAAACTAATAGATTTTTACTTAACCGGCACAGTGACTTGATCAAAAACTCATGTTGCCACAGTCTCACAGGCATACCACACTTCAGAGCCATCACTATAAACCAGACACTTACATGCACAGTATGTTTCTGCATTGTTACAAACAATACACAGCCCACCTACTTCAGAAGTCCAACTTTTTCTTCGTAGTTTTGGAAAGTACACTATCACTTTGTTATGATTCCATGTTTCAGGTTATCTCCCAAAACAGCCTATTCACCGAGCTAGAGGGACTGCAATAAAGCAGTGAGTGACTTCACTACTCATCCAGTTTTAGGTACTTTCACTTTAAACACGAAGTAAAATAAAACCCACATATCCTAACAGAACCCTACAGGCATTCCACTTACAATTCTACTCAAAATAACCCAGTTACTGGTCATTACTCAAAATAAAAAAAATAAAAGTAAAAATGGCACCAGGCTTTAACTGTTCCTACAATTTCAACTTAAAACACTACAGAACTACTCAAACAGACTACTCTTAATCTTTTACTTTTGAAAAAAAAAAAATCTTCAAAACTGTATGGCTTCTCCAATAGAGTTAAAAAGAAAAATTTGGAGGTTTCAGAGTTATCTTACAATACTTAAGAACTTAGGAGTTGTGAAATGCATAAACCTGTGTCTAGACATAGAACCTAAACTAAGAACACTAAAGAAACTAGTTAATAAATTTGATACACCTTGTGCCTTCTAGAAAGTATGTAAGACAAAAATGTTAATTTTAAGTTCAATTTGATGTAACCTAACAGCACTATATCCAACCATTTATAATGCTAATTGAATTTTTCAAGAAACCTTAGGCAGGTTTTAAATGAGATCTCACACTAAAACCGTAAATTCCTATTTAGAAAATCAATCCTATGAGCTAGAAAATGCAGCTCCTTTATGACAAAAGCCTACAGGTGAATTATTTAGATTCAATTCAGTTACAAAAATGTATTCCCGCCAAAATGCAGTTCCTAAGGATCTGTAAAGCCCTACTGCAGCCACTCATACCAAAATTCACTTTACTAGTGGAAAGCACCTGACAGGCTATCTCATAGAGATAAAAGTGTGATTGCATCAAGGGGTCTAGAACAAATGCACACAATCAGTATGTATGCTTAAATTGCTGTTGCCTTTTGCTACCCTGTAGCAAAGTAGAACCATCAGTTCCTTTTAGATGTATCTACAGAGACCCAGCAGGTGGGAAACGACGAGTCAGAACACTAGACAGTTCTTTTTCATGGGCTAGAAACAGAAACCACACCAATTACAGATCCAAGTCCTACCTGTCGCTCTAACATGCTTAAGGCTACAAGCCTTGAGTCTCATTCCTACTTATGGCAAATACCAGCTCGAAGAATGGCACTGTGCCACTTCTCTCACTTGGACGAAGACAAACCATATACAATTACCTAGCATCTAAAAATTTGGATTTGCCATGCACTGGGGTTCCAAAGTGCACAGACAAACTGGAAAACACCTATCTACTTATTGCCAAAGATAACTATATACAGCAGCATTGACTCCTTGTTGGCAACCAGATCTGTTTAGGTTACCACACATAGTTCTACATTGCCAAAGTAGTCTGTATTATAATATATTTACACGATGGGGGAACTAAAAGTCCAGTCAGCTACTTTAAAGAGAGAAAGAGAGAGGAAAAATAAACACTCAAGTCATGAAATTAAGCATTTCCTTTGTACTATGTCCCACAGGATACATTACCATGTCGCTTCCCATCATGGAACCACTCATGGTTGCTGGTGGAACTCCAGGATTGGCTTCATAACCTATGCCACCACCACCACCTAGAGGTGGAAATTTCTGGCCTCCTGAACCATAGGGATCTGGGAGACAAAAACAGTAGTCAGCACCACCAGAGCACTGCTGCACCGTGTCAACACCCTTCACTGAATCCTTTCACTTACCTCCCATGTTCATTGTTCCACCACCACCCATTCTCATGTCTCTTTCTCTCTGGGGGAAAAAAAGTACAAAAATAAAACTCTTACTTATAGGTGAAACTTACACCAAGCCAAGTACTCAAGTACAAAGAAAATTCAACACAAGAAATGTATCCAGGCTTGGAGGGACACACTTCTAATTCCAGCACTTGGGTGGCAGAGGCAGGAAGCTCACTGTTTGACACCAACCTATTGTACGTAGACAATTCTAGGCCAGCCAAGGCTACAGAGCAAGACCTTGCCTCAAAGTACAAACACACACACACAAAACAATTCAAGGCTCAAAAAAGCATGTTTCTCTATGATTGTAAGTGTCCTGACCACTGGTTAGACTATCAAAACAAAGAAATGAAACTCCAAGAAGCTGAGAGGTGGTGGTGCATGCCTTTAATCCCAGAACCAGGGAGGACAAGGCAGGTGGACCTCTAAGATAGAGGCCAGAGCTGTTACACAAGAAAAAATAAGAACAAACAAAATTTGATCCAGTGAGATCTGGTTATGGTGAGTACCACACACAACACAGGACAGACAGCTGCACTGAAGAAGGCAGCCCCGGGGAGGCCCCAGCCAGCTCTAATCAGACTGCACACACAACTTACGGGGTCCATGTAGCCCATCCTGCTGTAACTTTCTTCTCTCTGGCGTCTCATCTGTTCTTCCATCTCTCGTTGGCGAATCATCATCTCTTCCTCTCGTCTACGCCGTTCCTCCTCTTGCCTACAAATGTTTTTCAGGCATATAAACCAAAGTATCATCTATATCCTTAGAATTTATCAGCCAGCTCAAAGAGAAAAGGCAGAGGGAAAGGGATCTCAAGCTAGCTAGTGTCACACAGCAACATCTTGATTCAAAAAAAAAAAATACTTGAAAAGAGCCACTAGTAGTTTGTCTTACAATTTTAAAATGTGTAGCTCAAACTATACTGTTCCAAGTCTAGAACATAACTCTACAGATAGCAGCATTCTGGCAAAGAATAAGCTTTCCTAAGGCACTTAGTACGTCTTGTCTACAAGGTGGAAGTGAAAGCTGGATTTAACACTATACCTCAATTGCATTTCTTTACGCTTCTGCATTTCCTGACTGTGAAGTTCTTCCATGCGCCTCAATTCTTCCTGGCGCCTCATCAGATCTAAACATTGGAAATTAACACTTTTAGAATCGTGTTAATGAGGTTCTGGCCACTTTAAACGCCAACTGATCCTTACCAGTAAAATTCTGAGGCTTTTTTTTACCTTGGCGCAAAAGATTTGCTTGATGCTCATGGTAGGCATCTTCCATTTCACTTTCCAATTTATCTTTTGCATCCTTCATGTTTTTTTCAACTTGTTCCCTTTGCTGTTTTTCCATTTCATCCAAGGACTTCCATCGTTGAGAATATTCATACTCAAATGTGCCATGCTGAGCAAAACGGGGAGGTGTTTCTCTCTCCCTGACAACACAAAATTTATATAAAGCCAATGTGAGAATATAGTATTACCTGACTTTCTAAAAATCAAAACCTTAAACTAGGCATGATGGCTCATGCCTTTTAATTCCAGCATTTGGGGAGACAGAGGCAGGCAGATCTGAGTTCCAGGACAGTAAGGACTACAGAGAAATCCTGACAAGGAAAATATTAAGTATGTGTAAGGATATGGCCCAGTAGTAAAGCACATGTAGCATAATGAACAATGCCCTGGATTTGACCCCCAGCACCAAGGATGGACAAAGAAACATGAGACATGGTGCTTTCTCTATACCACTGTGATGTATTTTAAGATCCCTCAACTTGCAATCCTGCTCAACTGTGTTAAGAAACACAAGACACAAATCAGAATGACAGTGAAAGGGACTGGAAAAAAACGGCTCAGCAGTAGGGGGAGGGGGGAAGCACAGCAGTTCTTACAAGGGACCCGGAATTTGGTTCCTAGCACCCTCTTCTTGCCTCCTTGGGAATCAGTCACACATGGTGCACAGACATACATGCAGGGAAAACATCCACACACATTAAAAATTAAATTGTACTTTGTAGACACTGCTTAATAGAGGGTTTCTATCAACACTTTCATTCCCCTGAAGCCTTCCCTCAGTCTCATACTATCTTCTTTATAATCCCCACCCCTTTTTGAGACAATGTCTCACTGTGTAGTCCTGGCTGACCTGGAACTTGCCTCATAGATAAATGCACACGTGTAACCATGAATTATTTACCTAAATTTTATCAAATCAAGGAAATAAGTTATGATATAAAATAAAGCAAAGCCGGGCGGTGGTGGCGCACGCCTTTAATCCCAGCACTCAGGAGGCAGAGCCAGGCGGATCTCTGTGAGTTCGAGGCCAGCCTGGGCTACCAAGTGAGTTCCAGGAAAGGCGCAAAGCTACACAGAGAAACCCTGTCTCGAAAAAAGAAAAAAAATGCATCTAGTAGAACATTAAAAAATGCTAACCCCAGAGT
>CABHPP010142189.1:0-17396 GCA_902168425.1 Peromyscus attwateri | reverse complement strand
GAGAGAGAGAGAGAGAGAGAGAGAGAGAGAGAGAGAGAGAGAGAAGGAAAGGAAAGCTCTGTAAGATCTCAATGCCCTGACCAGTCACTGGGCCACTGGCTAGGAGGCCCTTTAACTCTGTGTCCCTTTGTAGGAGGGAGGAAGTGGGGGGAGGAGGGAAAGGGGCCAGGATTGGCGAGAGTAGAGGGGGAGAGAAAGGGAATGGGAGGGGAAAGGAGGGCCAGGGAGAGGGGCCACAGAGAGAATCAGGAGACAACCTAAGGTCTTAGCTTGGTAGTAGAGCATTTGTCTCACAAGTGTGAGGCCCTGGGCTTGCTTACAACCTGATCTTATAGAGGCATCCCCCCCCCGCCCCCGCCCCCCCGAGACAGGGTTTCTCTGTGTAGTCTTGGTGCCTGTCCTGGATCTAGCTCTGTAGACCAGGCTGGCCTCGAACTCACAGAGATCATTCTGGCTCTGCCTCCCGAGTACTGGGATTAAAGGCGTGTGCCACCACCGCCCGGCTAGAGGTATTTTCTTAATTGAGGTTCCCACCACCGGATGACTTTAGCTGTGTCAAGTTGACATAAAACCTTTAAAATAAATAAAAGCACACCTTCCTCTTGAAATGGCCTCTCCTCAAGGCTGTTAGCCACACTGTCAGAGAGAGACCCATGACAGCCATGCCCTCCCAAAACCACTGTCCTCTGTAACATGCGGATGGCTGCCCTAAGCTGGGCCTGACTCCCGAGAGATGGACCCCGGGCATCTCTGGACCTTCCTGACTCTTCATCCTGCACAGAAACACTGACAAAGGCTCCCGTCCTCTGACATGAGGCACTTCCTGTGGAAGGCTCTTCCTCCTGCTCTCCAAACCAGGGGGTCTGGATCACAAAGATGTCTGTCTGCTATGACCGGAGTGGACCCCATCCTGCATAATCCTACTCCACCCTGTCCTGCACTGAGAGCCCAAGGCTCAGCACATAGGTTTGTGGGGCCCAACGTGACATGAAAACGTGGGGCAGCTAAAAAAGTAGAAAAATGTGCTGCTGAAAGCATAAAATGTACAATTTTCCCTGTAAAATATTTCATTTTAGGCCAGCAAGATGCCTTAGTGGGTTAAAACGCTTATTGCCAAAGCTAAGGACCTGAGTTCAATCCCTGTAGTAGAAGGAGAGACTCACCTCGTCTGAGTTGTCCTCTGACCTCCACATGCTCATGTGACACAATGCACCCTCCCCCCCCACACATACAAAAAAAAACCCAACTAAATAGAATGAAAATTTCTTTAAATTATTTCAGTTTAAATATAATATTTTAAATTGAAAATAGATTTTTTCATATACTATATTCTGATAATTTCCCCTCTCCCAGCACCTCCCAGATCCTCCCCACCTCCCTACCCACCCAAATCCATACCTTTTCTTTTGCTTTCTCATTAGAAAACAAACCAGCATCATAAAAAGTAATGCTAGTAATAAAATAAAATAAGATAAAAAAACAAACAGGAAAAAAATATAGCCAAGGAAAAAGCACAAGAAACACACACACACACACACACACACACATACACACACACACACACACACACACACAAAGAAATCTCATAAAACCACAGCTACAAAATTAGAAACCATAATATATGAGCAAAAGACCTGTAAGATTTTATTAAAAAAGCCCAGACAGAGCATTATGGGGCAAGGAACCTCCAAAAATACCATTGAGTTTGCTTGTGTTGGTCACTTACGGCTGGGCATGGGGCCTGCCCTTAAGGGTGGTTTGTATACCCAGTAAGACTCCATGAGAGTAAACTAATTTTTCCTTCACTAGCAGTTATCAGTTGGAGACAGCTCCTGAATTAGGGATGGGTGCTTGTGTCTGCTTCCTCTCTCATCACTGAGACCTTATGGGGCGACCTGTGTAGGCCCTGTGCACTCTGCCACAGTCTCTGTGAGTTCATATATAGATCAGTCCTGTTGGATCTAGAGGGCCTTGATTCCTTGGGGTCTTCTGTCCCACCTGGCTCTTACAGTCTTCCTGCCCCATCTTCCTCAGAGCTCCCTGAGCCTCGAGGGGAGGGATTTGATGGAGATATCTCATTTAGGGTTGAATGTTCCAAGGTCTCGTAGTCTCTGCACATTGTCAAGCTGTGGGTCTCTGTACTAGTGACCTACATCTATAGCAGGAGGAAGCGTCTCTGAGGATGGCTGAGCAAGACACTGATCTATGAATCTAGCAGAATGTTAGGAGTTACTTTGTTGCTATGTTTCTTTAGCAGGGCAGTAGTAGCTCCCTGTGGTCCAATGACCTGTCTAGTCTCAGGTTCTTGACCGCCTGAGCAGGGTCAGGCGTGGGTTCTATCTCATAGAGTAACCCTTAAATCCAATCAGATGGCTGTTGGTTACTCCCACAACTTTCGTGACACTATTGCACCAGTGTATCATGAAGGCAGGTCACCATTGTAGATCCAAGAGTTTAGAGCTGGGTTGGCGGTTACCTTTCTTCTCTAGTAGCGTTTGGAATATCTTCCAGTACCATGAGCCCTAGTCAGTGGGGGCGAAGGTTCTAGGTAGGCACTAGCTTGACTTTTCCGTGTTCAATGGATTGTGTAGGTGTTGTCTTCAGCTACAGGGCCTTATCAGTTTGTTGAGAGCAACCAATAGCCTTGGCAATAGCCTGGGTGGTTTGGGGGTTTCCAGGACCCCTTGGCCAACAATTGAGTTAGATGTAATCCGGCACTTGAGGTTTCGTTTGGTGGTGAGTGATGTCTAGTTGGGGCTTTGTTTCCCCTATGATTCGGTGATTCCATTTTAGATTATGTTCATATATGTATATATTTTAAGAAGCTTCTACTGTAGTAGGTTTCCATAGGACCCCTCAATTGACCCTTAGTTTTAGCTGTCCTTCCCAATATTCCCCCTTTCCCATCTCCATTTAATTGCCCCATTCCAGTCTCCTTCCTCCCAGTCCATACATAACTGTGCATCTATATGTTATATTTCTTGTTTCTTGGGAGAGCCTTCCCTCCCACCTAGTCCCTTACTCTATACCTAACCTCTGCGGTTATATGGACTGTAGCCTGCTCATCAAAAAACGGCCCCATTCTTCTCAACAGACAATCCTTCCAGAAAAAACTAAACAGAGAAATTCTGGAGCTAAATGACATCATAAATCAATTGGACCTAACAGATATTTACAGAACATTCTATCCAAACATGAAAGAATATACCTTCTTCTCTGCAGCTCGTAGAACTTTCTCTAAAACTGACCACATACTTGCACACATAGCAAGTCTCAAACAGACAGGAGAAAACTGAAATAACCCCCTGCACCCTATCTGACCACCATGGATTAAAGCTGGATTTCAACAACAATAGAAACAACAGAAAACTCCCAAACTCATGAAAACTTAACAACTCATTACTGAACGAAAAATGGGTCAAGATAGATATTTTAGATATTAAGAAAGAAATTAAAACCTTTTTAGAATTTAATGAAAATGAAAACACAATATATCCAAGTCTATAGGACATGGTGAAGGTGGTTCTATGAATATAACATCTAAAAAAAAGTTGGAGAGATGGGGCTGGAGAGGTGGCTCACCGTCCGAGCATTTGCCGCTCTACGGGAGAACCAGGTTCCCTCCTCATCAGGTGGCTTACATCTGTCTACGACTCCAGCTCCAAGAGATCCTACACCTCTGGCACCTGCACTCACACACACACACACACACACACACACACACACACACACACACACACATCCACATGCAGACCAAGTGATCAGCAAGGAGTCAGAGTCACTTTAGAGGCATCACTGGACTGGGCTAAAGTTAGAACCCGTGTGTCAGTCCCTAGCCCTGTCGATGGGGACAGCCATGCACAGGTTGCTGTCTGTCTCCACAGGTCTCTGTGGAGTCCATGGTGGGTCCAGGGCTCTTCCTTGAGTCTGCAGTCTCCAGCGGAGGGCTCTGGCTCCTAGCAAGCAATGGTGAAGCGCTCACAGAGCAGTGGGGTGAAGGGCTGGATGGCGGGGAGGGGGGGGGATTAGCTTCTGGGCAGGGGTCGGCTTAATGGATTGGCTCCCTCAGACCCGCTGCTGCTGAGCCTCAGGATTATTGTGTATTTACAGCCCTGCTTCTCTTCAGCAGTGATTTAAAGACACTTATCTGCAAAGCCTTGTGGTGCTCAGGGGAGTTAAATCAAGAGATGAGGTCTGGTTTACAAGCCAGGGTTGGCCTAAGGTGGGGATAACAAGATTAGAACTTTTCTCTTGGAGCCTATTGGTGTCCTTGGGTAAAAGAGACCCTAAAAGACTCCACTATCATCCCCAGGGCTCTGTGACTTGAATTCTCTACAGGGGAGGGGATTGAAAGTGGGGGAAGGTATGTTTTGTCTGGCCTGCAGAGGGTGTTTAAAGTCATATTAATATTTAATATTTAATTAATATTTAAGGCTTAATATTTAAGCCTGGGGAGAGTTGGGACCATAAACTCATACACTGCCATTGGGGTGTAAGTGGATACACCCCTCTGAAAGGCTGGTAGATATTTTTCTATTAAAAGCCAAATGCATGAATGCTTGACGTCCACCCAACGGAAACTTGTGCGTATAGGCACCGAATGATGAGCACCACAATGCTGAAATGGCACAAGGTGTAATAAACCCAAACTGGAAACGACCCACGTGTCCATCAACAGTTGAATGGATGAATACATGAATTGGAAAGTATAGCTGTTCAAAAGCTAAGTCTCCACAGCAGCCAGCATGAAGTAACAGTGGCCCTGTGAATGAATCTGAAACTCTGCTTAGCAGAAGAGCTAAGCAGCGTCCTGGGAGTCCCACTTACAGAATCCCACGTTTATTAAGTTTGCAACCAGGAAGAACCGGCTTATGGTGTCAGAATTCTGGGCAGGCAGTTGCCTGCAGGGTGGGTGTGACTGGAAGGGCATCCCAGGCAGGTGGAGGTTCCTGGGTACTCAACTATGACTTGTGACCTCTGTGATGGGTCTTCACATATCCGAAGAGTCCTTGAGGTGACCACACACTTAAGCCTTGACTATAAGGGCTGTTGAGATGGCTAAGCAGGTGTCTTGGTTTTTATTGTGTCAAAACACCATGACCAAAAGCCACTTGGAAAGAGTTTATTTTAGCTTCCAATTCTGTGGTCACTCTCTATCACTAAGGGAAGTCAGGGCGGGAACTCAAGGCAGGAACCTGGAGGCAGGAAGCACCAGGGGAGTGCTGCTTACTGGCTTGCTCCCATGGCCTGCTCAGCCTGCTTTCTTTTTTCTTTTCTTCTTCTTCTTCTTTTTAATTTATTTATTTTATTTTATGTGTGTGAGTATTTTGCCTGCGTGCACAGATATATGCACCATATGCATGCCTAGTGTGATGGATTTTCTGGAGCTGAAGCTACAGATAGTTGTGAGCTGCCATGTGTGTGCTGGGAATTGAACCCAAGTCCTCTAGAGGAGCAGCCAGTGCTCTTAACTGCTGAGCCATCTTTCCAGCCTCCTAGTTTGCTTTCTTATACAACCATACCAGGCTGTATAAGGACCTTCAGGACTACCTACCCAGGGGTAGAATCACCCACAATGAGCTGGGCCCTTGCATATCAATCATTAATCAAGAAATTGCCCCCACAGACTTGCCTACAGGCCAATCTGATGGAGGCATTTTCTCAGCTGAGGTTCCCTCTTCTCAGATTATGTCAAGTTGACCAAAAACACCCCAGCCAGGACAGCAGGTAAAGGTGTTTGCCACCAAGTCTGAGTGACCTGAGTGTCTAATCACAGTGGAAGGAGGAAACTGACTCCTGTGTATTGTCATCACACACACACACACACACACACACACACACACACACACACACATTATTAAAACTAAATAAAGCATGTGACAATGAGGGACTCACAGCTGGACAGGACAATGCAGAATTTCCAGCACAGAAATCCCTAGCCTTTCTTACCTGGGGGAACCAGCCATCACCCAGGCTCTGGGGCTCTCTGGAGGCATCCTTCTCTGCCTCTCAAGCCACAGTTATGTTTCTCACCTGGAAGGATGTTAGTTCCAAGTAACAGGGTCCCCTGAAATGTTTTAATGGTTGACAGCTCTGAGGACCCTGGCATATGATGGCAGCTGACCTCCGGGGAGGAGAGGCAACATGTTCAAGGTCACATGGGAAAGAAACATGACCTTGGTGTAGGAGACACAGGCCCTAAAGTCAGTACATGCTACAAAACCTAAGAAAAGTGATTCCAGATCCAGAGCTACACAGAAAGACGTTTTCTAGAGACTTAAGGACATAGCTTGTTTTAGATGGCAACAAGATAAGGGGATCCTTGCAGCCCATGGTAGTGGGAAGGGCCACGGCCCTAAGAATACTTCCTGGTCTTTTTAAAAACACCTCTTAATGTGTCCAACATTTATCAGTCCAGTTTCTGGCACACCACACTTAGCTGCTTGTCTTGATAGCTTCTTTCATCATAACAGGCTTGGGAGGTGTGCCAGGTCTGCTGTTGAGCAAAACAGTGGTTGTGGCCAAGATGGCCGCAGTGGTGTCATGATGGACGCCCCTGTGCGAAGCCCTCACAGGCACCAGCTCTCAGATTAAATTTTGCACACAGCAGAGAGTAGATGGGAGTGGGATAAAAAAAAAAAGCCATGAGTTTTGACAAATGAGAGAAACGAGAGGGACCCCCAGGGCAATCAGCACCTCTCAGTGTAGACAAGGGCAGGGGAGCCGTGTACCTGAGCACAGTATAGTCTCAGCTGCTTGAAGGCTTGTCTGGGCCTGGAGGGTTCATCATGTGTGTGGAGTGCACACATGGACACTGACAGCCTGTAAGGAGATCTCAGCTCCAGGCACTGTAGTTATCTCCAAAGTCAGACGGGCAGGTCAGATGGTAAGGGGCAGTCCACCATGTGGTGTTGGTGGCATAGATCAACCCTGATGTCTTAGTTACTTTTCTATAGCTATGAAGAGACACCATTGCTGTGGGATGTTCTGTATGGCAAATGTGTTGCTAATAAAACACTGATTGGCCAGTGGCTAGGCAGGAAGTATAGGCAGGGCTAACAGAGAGAATTAAAAGAGCAGGAAGGCAGAAGGAGTCACTGCCAGCCACCGCCAGGACAAGCAGCATGTAAAGATGCCGGTAAGCCACGAGCCATGTGGCAAGGTATAGATTTATGGAAATGGATAACTTAAGATATAAGGACAGTTAGCAAGAAGCCTGCCACGGCCATACAGTTTATAAGCAATAGAAGTCTCTGTGTTTCCTTGGTTGGGTCTGAGCGGCTGTGGGACTGGCAGGTGAAAGAGATTTATCCTGACTGTGGGCCAGGCAGGAAAACTCTAGCCACAAATGGCACCAGAACGTGGGGCAGGAATTTCCACCTAAAACCTGAGAAAAGATTCTAAAACGGAGCTAAAACAGCTTCCTAATTATCTCTCTCAAATGAGCGGCAGCTTGCTGGTTTGAGCTACTTGTGGGTTCCTGGTGTGTCTGCTCGACCTGCAGTATGGTGGGAATGAGGCCTCTGCAAGTGGTACATTAAACTACATGGTGGATTTAGCCATTGCTAGTACAAAACAACAAAAAAAGAGGTTTCTGGGCTATACGCTGCTTTGATAGAAGCATAGACCCACGAAGGCTCCCAGAGCTGACGGTAAACTATCACCGCCATGTTGGGAAGCTGAGGTGGGTGGAGCCAGCAGCCACAGCACCTTTTCAGTCTTAGAATGCTGCAGTTTAAAACAATTGATTCACGATAAGACAGATTCAGATGGAACAAGACTTTAAATGCTTTAAAATGTGTGTAAAAATGTACGTAGGCTTTAAAGAGAGATAAAAAGAAATATATAGTTATATAAAGAAATAGATAGTTTTGAAAAATGAAGTCTTTAAAGAGACAGTAAAGGTAGTATAAAATATAAGCCACGTAAAGATGGATATCACACAGAGAATCTGCATTGTGTTGTCTTTGGGATTCTTAACTGCAGAGAGATATTTGATTGTAAAGGAAGCTGAGTTAAACCAATATGTATATTTTAAAGATACCTTGACTTCAAAATTTGGATGTAAGGATATGTTGCTTTGGAAAGGAGGCTCTGATTTTGTTTCCACAGAAAGCCAGAGGTTATGGATTTGTTCCAGATTAAGATATATCAGGTTTGACCAGCCAAGACCACCTGAAAGGTCTCCGATGACACCATGGCCCAGACGATCCAACATCCAGAACCGTTTCAAGGCAACTGGCTCAGATGATGCACCCTCACGGACTACTCCATGATCCTAAAATTTTCTTTGTGTCCCATAAGATACAGCGCCCCCTTCCAGCAGGAAGCAGTAAGAGAAGCTACGCCCAAATTCCCAAATTATATGTAATTTACTTTGTTAAGGTTAAAACCTTCCTTTTTGAAAAAAAAAAAAGGAGAAGTGCTGTGGGATGTTCTGTATGGCAAATGTGTTGCTAATAAAACACTGATTGGCCAGTGGCTAGGCAGGAAGTATAGGCAGGGCTAACAGAGAGAATTAAAAGAGCAGGAAGGCAGAAGGAGTCACTGCCAGCCACCGCCAGGACAAGCAGCATGTAAAGATGCCGGTAAGCCACGAGCCATGTGGCAAGGTATAGATTTATAGAAATGGATTAATTTAAGATATAAGGACAATTAGCAAGAAGCCTGCCACAGCCATACAGTTTGTAAGCAATATAAGTCTCTGTGTTTACTTGGTTGGGTCTGAGCGGCTGTGGGACTGGCAGGTGAAAGAGATTTATCCTGACTGTGGGCCAGGCAGGAAAACTCTAGCTACACACCATAACCAAGGCAACTTATAGAAGAAACAGTTTATTGGGAACTTAGGTTTCAGAGGGTGAGAGTCCATGACCATCACTGCAGGGAGTGTGGCAGCAGGCAGGCACGGTGCTGGAGCAGTAGCTGAGAGCTTACCTCTGATCCATAAGCTTGAGGCAGAGAGGGGAGGGGGCAGAGAGATAGCCGGGAATGGTATGGGCTTTTAAGACCTCAAAGCCCACCCCCAGTGACACACCTCCTCTAACAAGGCCACACCTCCTAATCCTTCCCAAACAGTTCCACTAGCTGGGACCAAAAATTCAAACTTATGAGATTATAGGGTCCATTCTCATTCAAATCACCACACCTAATATAACATCAGAGAAACAATAATATATGGTTAGGGTTTGTCTACCATAGGGCAGAGGGAAATGGGGGCCACATGGAAATTAGACATATCATTCTTGACTTTTTTTTTTTTTTTTTTTAGCAGATATCAGACTCATGATATAACTTGGTGGCAGAGTGCTTGCCTGACATGCTTGAGACCCTGGGTTCCATTCCCAATAGAAAGAAAAAAAAAAACTCTCAAAAAACTATTACCACCCTTAATAAAACATCAGATTGTCATATACACCAAAATATTGTATTAACCAACGTGCTTGAGATCTAAGTGCCTCCAGCCAGGTCCCAGATGACAGTGGAACCTGTACAGAAGCATGGACGAGAGTCACCTGTTGTGGCAACTGAGTAACAGCTCCCCAAAGCCTCAGGGTCCTGCCTTCTGGAACCTGGGAATGGTACCTCAGATAGTCAAAGGGTCTTTGCAGACACAGTTAAGCTAAAGATCTGAAAATTAGGGCTGGTGAGGAGTCTAAGGGCATAAAGGTGCTTGCTGCCAAGCCTGATGACCTGAGTTCAATCCCCAGAACCCACATGGTAGAAGGAGAAAAATGAATCCCACAAGTTGTCCTCTGTTCATCACACATACACTATGGCATGCCAGAGTATAGATGCACATACATATACACACACATAAATAAATAGATGTGGGTTTAAAAAGTTCTTTATTAATTTAAAAATTAAAAAAAAACTTTTTTTTAATCCTCCAAAGTTAGGAAGTTATCTTGCATTAGTCAGATGGAACCTGAGTGCAGTCACCAGTGTCCAAACGAAAAGAAAAGGAGAGGGGAAAGAAACACAGACAAGAACTCCAGCAAGACACTGCTGCTGTATTTGGAGAGGAGGGAGTCACATGTAAAGGATGCTGGCAAAGCAGCTACAGCACCCGGAGGAGGCAAGAGACCAGTCCTCCCTAAGCCTCAGGAAGGAGCATGGCTGCCCCATGCCTTGGCTTTGGCCCAGTGAGCTGAATTTCTGACCTCTAACTTACAGGCATAAGAGATCAGAAGTTTGTTGTGAGCAAAGCTGAGAGCAAGAAATTCTACCCAGGGCTGCAGGGCTGAGTGTGTCCAGGGTTCCAGGCCCGGAAGCTTTTACTGAAAAGGACAGAAAATGTTCTCCACCAAAGCACCTTTGTGGAAGGTGGTGAATTACCGTTTCCTGCATGTCCTAGTGACATCAATTGGCACTATCCCTCCTGAGTCACTCAGTAGTGCTAGGCTTGGGGGAAGTTTGAGAGAGAGATGTTGAGTCAAATAGTCCTTCAGGCTATTCTTAAAGGTTTCCAAGGTGGTCTAGAGGGATGGCTTGGTGGTTTAGAGCACTTGTTGCTTTTGCAGAGGACCCAGATTCGATTCCCAGCACCCACAGGGTAGCTCACAATCATCTGTAATCCTGGTCCCAGGGGAGCTTATGCTTTCTTCTGGCCTCCAGGGTACCAGGCACATACATAATGCATATACATACAGGTAAAACACTCATAGATATAAAATAAAATAAGTTTTTTAAAAAAGGACCCTGAGGGAAGGGAAGGTCTTTGCATGTCAGAGACCGGGTCTGTCTTATTACTGTGATGAAACACTGTAACCAAAAGTAACTTAGGGCAGAAAAGGGTTTATTTCAGTTTACACATCCAGACCATGGGCCATCACGGAGGGAAGTCGGGGCAGGAACTGAAGCAGACCATGAAAGAACACTGCTTACTGCCTTGTTTACTGGCTCATGCTTAACTAGATTCTTACACAGCCCAGGACCACCTGTGTGGGGATGGCACCGCCCACAGTGGGTGGGGTCCTCTCACATCAATCCTCAATCAAGACAGTCTCTCACAGACATGGCGGCAGGTTAATCTGACCAAGGCGATTCTTCAGTTGAGATTTCTACTTCCTGGGTGACTCTAGGTGGTATCAAGTTGACAATAAAACTAATCATCACAAGCTTAGTGAATATGTGACCTATGCTACATGACCAAGGCAGAGGAGCAGGGCATGTGTAACTTCGGCTGATGGACAGGGGTCACTCTTCCTGGGTAGGAGAATGGGGCTCCTCCATGCAATGCGACAGTAGCCAGGCTGCCTTCCACCTCTAGGTGGCAGCTAGGTTTGCTGCTTGTAGCCCTCTCTGGGCCTGGGCTCTCTAACAATTGGTGTGAACCAATTACACCACCCGGTCTTTTCAACCCTGGTTACAGCCAGAATCTCTGAAGATTTGACACCACACCCATAGCCAAGTGCCACCCTTTGAGAGTCTAGTCAGGGGGTCTGGGTGGGGCTTAGGCATCAACGACTTATGTATGCCCTCAGGTGGTTGTAACATATAACCAAGGGCCTGGGAAAACTTGTCTGCCCCTGAATCCCAGTGTGCACCTCTAGGATGGAGCTCTTAGGTGGCCACCTATCCATGGAGGTGCAAAGTCTCAAATGGGTCACCCATACAAAGTTCCTAGTGCATAGGAAGCCCTTGATGAGTATTCCTCAGTATTGGACTGCAGTCCAGACAGTCTGTGCTGTGTAATCTCCCTTTAAAAGCCCCAGAGTGAGGGGGAAGTCCCATAGGTCACTGACATAGCGACATTTTCAGGAACATTGAAACCAAACTTCTCAATCTCTCAGGAGACACAGGACAGGGACAGCTCAGGAGTCTGTCTCTCAGACTTTGTCTGCAGAGTTCTGGTACCACACTCAAAGCTCAGAACAGGTGTATGGACAATGTCATCTTGATAGTTAAGTGTTTTTCTACCTCCACCGCATGCTATACAGTTACACAAGAAACTGCCTATGTATGCTTATTCTGCTCTGACAGGCAGTGCAAAATTCCAAAATCCTCCTCAGGTTTTTCAGAGAAGAGCAGCATTGTAGCCCTGAGTGTTTATTTGTTTAGGTATGAGTGCTCTATCTGCATGTATCGCTGCACGCCAGAAGAGGGCGTCAGATTTCATTATAGATAGTTGTGAGCTACCACGTGTGTGCTGGGACTTGAACTCAGGAACTCTGGAAGAGCAGCCAGTGCTCTTAACCCCTGAACTATCTCCAGCCAGGCCTGTTTGCCTCTTCTGTGCTCGGTGATGCTGATGCTCTTCTAGAGAGATAGCTTTGAAGCTCTCAGGGACTTCAGGAAGAGACTGCAGCTGCTTTGACCCCAGGAATCAGGAATTAGGGGTGCAGCCCGGCCAGTTCAACTTGTACAGAACTGTGAAGCGGCTTCTCAGGCTTTGTGGAGCGTGGGGATAATTGTAACAGGGCCTCAGACCTTAGCACAACTGACTCCATGATGGAATTACCATTCAGGCCATGAAACTCAGCACACAGACAGCACCACCTGACAAAATGAAAACAAAGACCTGATCCATCAAAGTCCACAGTTCTGGGAAAGTCTCTAACCGCACTAACCTTGCTTCTGGCTTCTGAAGTTCCGCTTCTGGCTAACTGTTCTTATTAACTGAAGTATGTCAACCCAGAACATGTTTTGTTTTGTTTTTTGTTTTTGTTTTTTTGTTTTGTTTTGTTTTGTTTTTTTCCTGTGCTTAAAAGCTCACCCTGAGAAAGGCTGAGTGCTACTGGGATCCTGAATACCTAATAAAGACTGATAACAACTTTCTATTGGCTTAAACCCATGTCCCAGCAGTCTTCTCTGGTGAATACCCCACAACACAATGACTGTAGGAAGACAGTGTAGGTGAAAACCCGCTCTGTTCAGCAAACCTGTACCCTTGTCCCCTTCCGTCATCCAGGATGTGTTTTGATTGAGAGTAATCTGGGATGCGTCTTCCATCAATTGCAGGGCTGTCCAAGCCTTCCATACCCCTTCTCTTCCATTTTCCTTCTACTGCAAAACAAGATTGAATGATGATCCACTCTCTCCCTCTGGGCACTGTGAAGCCTGTTAAATAAACATGTCTATTAAAGGCGTTGATCTGTCCCCAGCAGGCAGTAATTGCACCTCCAAGGCTGCAGATGCCATGGCTTGGCTATGGATTAACTCTCCTATCCACTCGGGCTTTCTGCCTGGCCAAGGGCAGGCCCCATCCTTCCCAGGCTTCCCTATAATCTGCTGCGTTGTGGGGGAGGGGAGAGGAGTATGAGGAGTGGGAGTGGGGTGGGGAGATGAGGGGATGGGTGTCTTTAAAAATCCTGTTTGCTCCTCACACTCCTCCTGTGCCTGTGAGGAACCTCTTTGGCTCAAGTCACATATGACCAGGCAGCGTTCCTTTATAATTAGAAAACCTCACTGTAGCCAGACAAGCAATTTACCACAAAGGGCGAGCAGCCAATGTCTGAGCCTGGGATGCAACTCCTCCCCAACTCAGACATCCCAGCCCCCTACCCCTAAACCTCCACACAATTGGCATGGGAAGGAGTGAAGCCATGGAGCTGCTGAGGTGGCTCAGTGGGTAAAGGCACTTGCTACCAAGTCTGAAGACCTGAGTTTGAACCTTGGAACCCACAGGATGGAAGGAGAGAGCTGACCCCGACGAGCTGTCCTCTGACCTCCACACACCACTGTGGCACATGTGTGTACCTACCCCAAGTAAACAAATTCCAAATGAAAAAGGAAAATAAATAAACGAGGGTGCTGGAGAGGTGGCTCAGAGATTAGGGCCACTTGTTCTTGCAGAGGACCCGGGTTCAATCCCAAACACTCACAAGGTGGCTCACAGCCACCTGTCACTTTAGTTCCAGGGGACCTGATGCCCTCTTCTGACCTCATCAGGCACATCCACACACACACGTAGACAAAACAGTGTACACATAAAATGAACAAATCTTACCAAGTTAAAAACAAACAAACTGATAGAGTGAAGCCTGGCCCAGTGTGGCAGACAGACACAGGAACAGACTCAGTGCTTCTGCTGGCTGACCAGTCAGGGTCAGATAGCCTGTGATTCAGTGTGTGGAGACTCTCACCTGGGTCTGGCACTGGTCCTCCACAGGCTGTGGCACTCTCCAGGCCTCCCAGGAGTCTGTTCCTCCCATTAATGGCAGAACTTGGGGTGTCCTAATCTGTCACTACTGCCCACCCCGCTTCTAGCATGGCGTTTTGGTTGGAGAGGCTGGCCTTAGCGGGACAGTTGTAACCCAACTCTTTCCTCCAGCACGTGAAGGATTTCACCTGACCTGGCGGAGGCCTCGTTCCTGCCCCCGAGTCTCTGGAGATCTCTTCCTCCTGAATGTTCCTAGGCTCCCTCAGCCTTTTCCCAACCAGGGCTGGGAAGGAGGGGAAGCTGAAAGCCCCTTGACCTCTCAGGGGTCACCAAGGGATGGGGTCAAGTAGCTTCTTTCACCTAGTTTGATGTCAGCCTTCTGAGAAAGATTTTATTCACATCTGAAATTCATCTCATCGCCTCCCCATGAAGGGAACAAAGTACACAGTGAGGCTGATAGCCTGGGATCCAGGTGTGTGTGTGGGGGGGGGGGGGCGCGGCGCACCTTATGCCTACTCTCCTCCTTGGGTCTCTCTTTCCTGTCAGGCCCAGCATTCTGTTCTTGGGAAGAAATAGCCCATGATGTGTAACCTGTGTAAACAGATGAGCCACGAGGAGCAGATATGTTATTCCAACCCTGGGGCAATTCATTCTGTCAATCTGTAGCTGACGCTTCACCAGGATGCTGGCTGTTTAAGAAGGTTGTTTAAACATCACACCCAGCACTGCGGAAGGATCAATACACTGCACCTGGTGCCCACAGTCCAGGCCCTTCGTCACGATCCCCCCTGCCCCACCCTGTGTGGTGGTCAACGCTGTCAACTTGATGAGACTTTAAATCACCTTGGAGACAGACCTCTGGGCATGTCTGTGAGAGTTTTCTAGATTGGGTTAGCTGAGCTTAGAAGCCCCACCCTAATTGCCTGGGTGAATGAAAACGAGAAGGCAGTGTGAACCCCATCATTCATCTCCCCTCTGCTTCCTGACTGGCAGACACAATGTGACCCATCCTTCTCAAGCTCCTGCCACCATGCTTGCCCTGACGTGTGGGCGGCACCCTCACACTGTGACACAGAGGAAACCCATCCTTCCTGGAGGTTTTGATCAGGATATTTTATCACAGCTACAGGAAAAGCCACTAGTACACTGGACCTCAGTCTTCCCATCTCTACCATGGTGAGGTCTGGCCAGAAGCTCTCGTGGATCCTGGATCCCTATCTGAATCTACTGGACCAGGGATCTGTCATCATGAGACTCCTGTAGGGACAGTGTTTCTCCTGATGGACCCACTGAGCCAGGGAACTCGGGAGCAGGAGTCTCCACAGCTTGCCTGGTGCCTCTGAAGTGTGACGTGCAGTACTGAGCTCTAGAGGTACCAGTTGGGCTAACTGTCTTCTCTCTGAGCCTCAAGGGTCGTTCTCTGTCAGGTGTAGCTAATAACTCTGGTCCTCACAGCAGAGGAGAAAGGTCTTCGGCAAAGCTTCTTCTGTGTCCACAGAAATGGAAGTCCCAATGTTTTGGCCACCTCAAACAAAGACCACAGTTCCTAGCCTTCCTTATAGCCATGAAGACCATGTAACTAAGTTCTGGCCAATGAGAAGTAAGTGGGAAGAATGTTTCCTTTGGAGCAATTGGCTTGCGCAATTTGCCCTGTGCCTTCCCATCCCTCCCTGCATCCCGCCTCCTGAAGGTGGCTAGCAGCTGTGCTGGGTCATGATGACAGTGCCCATGACTGGAGACAACAGCATAGTAAACTGGAGAGAGGGCATACCTTTTCAAATCATTGACCTATGCCGTCCGCCACTTCTGCCGTGGGCTTATTTCAAGACATCATTCCCATTTGAAGTTAGCCATGGCTGCTGGGGTCTCTGATGCTCAAAGATGACCCTAATTCTCACCTCCTCCCAGTGTGACTCTCAAACACCTCAGCTTGACATATCAGGCCCTTCATGAGCTGCTCTTCTTTTTTTTTTTTTCCTGTTTGTTTGTTTGTTTGTTTTTCGAGACAGGGTTTCTCTATGTAGTTTTGGTGCCTGTCCTGGATCTCGCTCTGTAGACCAGGCTGGCCTCGAACTCACAGAGATCTGCCTGGCTCTGCCTCCCGAGTGCTGGGATTAGGCATGCCACCACCACCGCCCAGCCGATCTGCTCTTCTTACTGTCCCGGCCTGGGCTCTCTTCTGTCTCCACCCCACTGTCATGCCACACTACCCAGCCCCGGGAGCTCCTCCCCCTTCCAAGGACCCCATCCCCTTCCAAGGACCCCACCCCCTTCCAAGCCACCAAGTTCCCTTTTCCCTGTGGCCCTCGGTGCCTGCAGTTCTGTCTTCTCCGCATTCAATTTTCCAGATTCAGCTGCAGCCTCCCTTCCTACGGAAGCCTTCCCCTGACTGCGCCAGGCTCCATGTTGTGGTTTGGTCTCACTTCCTATTTCTCTGCTTTCTTGGCACCACCGGGCTTTCTCACACCGCGCGAGAGAGACCTGCTGATTTCTACGTCTGTCTGCCTCCTAATCTGTGAGCCACCTGAGGACCGGCTCCATCTCCACACTGCCAAGGCCTGGCTCAGGGCCCAGCCTAGGCACACCGGCAGGGACAGGAGCTGCGGGAAGGGAGGCGCAGGGATGGCAGATGCTTGCTAATGTGGAAGCTGCTGGGTCTGGTAGGGGCTGGGCCAAGGCAGCAGCCTTTGAACCAGAACGAGCTAGCTGGAGGCTGTGGAAGGGAAGGACGTTCTGAGCTGCCACTCACTGCTTTCCCGCTGACACCTCCACTTTAGCTCTGCTGAATCCAAAAGGCCCTGGCAATGCCGTTAGTGATAGAGCAGCCTTTCAGGCCAGCTCAATCAGCAGATGTGTGAAGATACACTGGGTCCCTGCCAACGCTTTGTACTTCAACCAGGGCCCTAACAGCTCCTGATAACCGGCTGGGAAAGTCAACCGACAGGGTTTCACAAGCTGCAGATGTGCAGGGTTCAAGGTGTCTGACCTCCGGGCTCAGCCTGCAACGAACATTTGTTAACAGCTTTATTTTGCTGGGCCCTGGGCTCCTAGTGGCTCTTTGTCCCTTTTTTTTCCCACAGCGATAAAGAAGCTGGAGAGGCTGCTGTGGGGCCCAGGGCCCAGGTGCTGACACCCAGCCTCCTGCCCTTCATGACACCTCTGTCTATTGAGTCATTGTTATATAATAGTTAACTTTGGATTTAAATAAAGGCTGGACCCCCAGGCATAATCATAAGGCTTGCAAAGGTAGCAAGTCTACTTTTGAGCCTTCACACAAAGAGGACACATTTACTGA
>CABHPP010142188.1:9999-47548 GCA_902168425.1 Peromyscus attwateri | reverse complement strand
AAAAAAGTTACTTACCATGTTCACTTTATTTCTTTTACAAACTTTATCTGCATTTGAGGAACTTGATACCATTACAAATGTCATTTCTAAAACTTGGCCCAACAGTTGTAAGAAGGACTACTTGTTATACTCTTTGTGCATGCACATATTTAAATTTGCAGCTGGTCTTACTCACTGAAAACACCTGCACTGTTGTCAGAATAACACACTCCAAACAGTGCATGTACCCTAACAACACACAGAACAACATGGTTCACAGAGTGTATAGATCCCAACACATATTGCTTTCAGTAAGACTGAAATACTTAAGAAATCTTGGAAACAAATTGTAACAACCTCTTGGCATGGTAGAGGAGGATATCCTGTCAACAATGGATTGTCAAAATCAGCCTGGAGACTTTTAGAAGAGTTTTATGTGAGTGGCAAGCTGTCTGTCATCCATCCAGCATGCCTTTTCAACTTGCATTCTGAACTTCCAGAGTCTGCATACATACTATAATATTGTCTATAGTTTTAAGATTTTCCATCAGGATTGTCAGTTTATTAGTAGAATTCTATGGAGAAATGTTCTTTGACTCAAACCAAGGGTTCTTTCTCCTATCATGATGGTGAATGTCATACAAGAGAGTTAATTGTGTAAATGTATTGCTTTCTGAAGCTTCTACATCTTTGTCACTGAGTGCCTAAAATAAGTTCCCAAATCTTAACGATTCATCAAATTTGACAGAGAAGAAATGTCCAATTAACATTTATGCTTAGATATTTAAAACATAGCCACATCAATTTCCTTATTTATACATTATCAAACATTTGTTGAGTGACCATTGTATCTCAATGCAGCCCTCCAGAATTTGGGATCAGAAGACACACTGCCCACATTGAGCACTTTCTGGTGATGATATACAGAATCAGCTCCATCAGTGTGTTACAGGAGCCAGAACTCTGTGTGCCTTTACTCTGTGCATACCTCTATGCTGTTGAATAATCCCATAATTCAAGAAAATATCAGAAAGCAGATGTTTCTTGTGATGCCTTTAGAAAGTCCAAATTCTAGCTTCAAATAGGCTTTTCATAGGAATCATAGTATGTCAGATATATCTATGATTGCTTAGTCTGGCCTAGAAAATGGTTATTTTAAATGTATGTATTTTATTTTCAAAGCCTTTAACTATTAACACATTTAAAATATTGAATATCAACCTCAAGATTAATAATAAATCATACATATATTTTGAAGAAAGAATTTTAGCTCAGCAAGAAAACACAGATAGGAGATAATTGCATAAAATACATATATAACTAAACAGAAAGTTTGCTTACCATGTAGCATGATTTCAAGATTATCTTGAATATTTATGCACAATAGTGGCACATTCAAAATCTATAGACATTTTAAAGCTCTGTTACAAAGCTTTTAAAATAAAATATTAAGTGATTAAAATAGACTTATCCTGTTTCATACTGCAACTATGATTATATGCAAATTTCTCTCCAATTAGAGAAAATGAGTGGAACTCTGTAGAGATCGCTTCATGCTAGTTTGTCAAAGGAGTCTGGATTTTTGTTCAATGCAGACCATTTGATTATGTATGCAGACATATCTACATTTGAATAATGCATGGAAATTATAAGAGGTTTATTTTGATATCTCAAAATGAACAGCGACTATGCTCAGGAAACAAAGAAGTTGTTTACTTATTTAAGTGTTTCTCTCCTTGGAGTCCTGGGCAGCTGAATTTTATATCTCCAGTGAATCTTCTGATTAATATTTGCTACCACCTTTCAACTAATCACCCTTTCACACCAGGATAATGTGTGACCTTTCCTAGGGATACAAAAATACAAATTCCTATTCACCTCAGATAGGACACCAATGACAGTCTAGAGGAATTATCCCACATCTAACTTGATGAAGCAGTTGATGTACTGGGCTCCTTACAGAGGTGCATGGGGCTCAGCTGCAGCTGTATCATTGTGAGGTCCACTCTGGCGTCCCTGACGATTTACTATGCTGTCTTCTTGGAGCTCCCTCAGCAGTGTGCAGGGGGCTCCCACAGAAGAATCTCCTCTGCTCTACAACTACCACTGCTAATAGAACCTGGAGAAGGGATCCAGTGAATCTTGCAACAATTTGAGCCTTTTAAGTTTTGTTATCTTCCTGAACCTTGTAAGTTTCAATGGCTTCCTGACTCTTACCAGCCTTTTTCCTTCAAGAGAAAACAGGATAACTTAAGAAATGATTGTAGAAATATAGAATATTTAAATGTTCTGCTCCATAAATCTTTTTATATTAAATAGATTTCTTTCATACAATATATTCTGATTATGGTTTTCCTCCCTCCCCACCTCCTCCCAGACCCTCTCCAAGTCCCCACCCATCCAAAACCACACAATTTCTTGCTCTTTCTCATTAGAAAACAAACATAAATCTTAAAACTAAAACAAACAAAATAATAAAAAACAAAAGGTAAAGTGCAACATGTAAAAATTATTGAAAAAAATGACCAAAAAATGACAGCCATAATAGATAGAGCATGATAAAAAATTATAATAGCTCATTATTTCAGAATAAGCATATAAACCATGGTGTTACACGAGTTTTATCATAGCACTCAAGAGGCAGAAGCAGGTGGATCTCTACAAGTTCAAGACTAACCTGGTCTACATGGAGAGTTCTAGGCCAACCAGAGCTCAAAGTAAGACCTTGTGTTTAAATAAAAATGGACATATTGTCTTAGTTAGGGTTATCATTGCTGTGATACAACTTGGGGAAGAAATGGTTTATTTGGCTTTTGCTCCCACAACACAGTTCATCATCAAAGGAAATTAGTACAAGAACTCAGGCAGGGCAGGGACCTGGAGACAGGAGCTGATACAGAGGCCATGGAGGAGTGCCGCTTACTGGCTTGCTCTGTATGGCTTGCTCAGCCTGCTTTCTTCTAGAATCTAGGACCACCAGCTCAGGAGTAGCATCATCCACAATGGGTTTGACCCTTCCCCATCAATCACTAATTTAAAAATGCTCTATAGGTCTGCCTATAGCCAGATCTTATGGAGGCATTTTCTCAACTGAGGTTCCCTCTTCTCAGATGACTATAGCTTGAGTCAAGTTGACATAAAACTAGCCAGAACAGGGAGATTGTGCACATACCTAAATCAAAATGCAAATTAAGAATAACAGAAGTTATAGGAAACAATCCTTTGTCACTCCCCTGATCTGAATAATTAAAAACTTTATACAGTACATGTGCAACAATAATGTGTTAAAAGCTTAACAAAGTGGTTTTTTGTAACAACACATCTTAACACTACCAGGTTGATACATTTCAGCATAGATTTGAATATCTTTGTAGGCACATAGTCAGTCTTTGTATTGAACAATTTCCAGGATCGACTATTCAGAAGACAGAGGAGCACATGGATTAAGTTATCTGACTTCGGTTGAGTCCTGGTCTTCTGATTATTGATTTTCTTTAGAATTTTTCTCATGTAAACATGCTCTGGAGCTGGCTAAACAGCTCAGTGGGTAAAGGTGCTTGTTGTGCAAGCCTAGTGACCTGAGTTCAATCTCATATTAAAGTGTCTTCGCAGCTCCGTACTCCCCCACCTTGCACACACACACACACACACACACACACACACACACACACTTAAACAAAAAGATTTTAAGAAAATGCTCTAAAATAGTAAAATGTTTAAATGAAAGTGTCTTCTCTATTACAAAAAAAAAGTACACACTTTAAAAACACTGCTGAGCAAACTCATAAAACAGATGGTTTGCTCTTTCAGGATCTCCAGTGACCGCTGCTGACATTCAACAGAACAGGAGACTCCAGGCTTTAATTGCTCAGGAGCCCTTTACTGGGCTCTACTGAAGCTTTTATCCCGAGTGACCTCAGGCCTCAAAGCAGGAACAGAGAAGCAATGGATGTGCAGAGTAGTTTTCATCACTTTCACCAGATGTGCTAGGGGGCAGAGGGTCTCAGGGCTGAATGGGGCTGTTTGCATATTTCCCTTGACAGTGCTAAACTAAACTGCATTACCCTACCCCCCAAGGAGGCAGAAACACCAAGACATCTTGCCCTTGGCATTCTTTGGGCAGGTGAAGGGCTTCCTCCTGGGGGAGTAAAGAGAACCACTTAGGCCAGCTCTTCCAGGAGGAGGTTGTGATTTTATTGATCTCCTCACACAGTTGATCTAATTGTTGTGGGACCAGGTGGGAGTTGTCTCTAACACTGAAAAGCACACAGTAGAAACTGTTCACAGCCAATGTGATATTTCAGGAGCAAATAATCAGTGGCGGCTATGACTACCGTTTGGCTTAGGCTTAACAATTGCAGATTGCCATGGAAAGGCGATGACAAACTTCAAGTCACTGTGTGTGTTAGCTAAATAGGGCAAGAGTGGAAGAGCTCTGCCTATAGGGCAGGGGCTCTCAACCTGTAGTCATGACCCCTGGGGGTCAAACAACCCTTTCACAGGGGTCGTCTAAGACCATCAGAAAACACAGATATTTATATTACAATTCCTAACTGCAGCAAAATTACAGCAATAAAAGCAATTTTATTTTCACAACATGAGATATTATATTAGATGATCAAAGCATTAGGAAGGTTGAGAACCACTGCTATAGAGCAATACCCTGGGATACTGGCTGGCAATTCCTGAAAGGTTCCATGATTACACACAAAGGACCATGTAAAAGGCAACACTTTACCTAAGGGCAAAGACATTTTTTCTACACTACAGCTATGAGGTGCAAAGACAGTATTAACTCAGTAAATACATAAGCAATGAGCTTGCATTGAAAAGGCAATGGGTAAGACTGGGTTAAATGTCATAACTGGATCACCTTCTGAGGTGACATTGTCACATAAAACACTAACATGGTCGTCATAGCTTATTGACACTCAAGCCAGATTTTTGAGAGAGATGATGAACAGTTTGTCTCTCCTGAACACGAGGTTTTGTATTTGGTATCTATAGCCATTTTGACCGCAAAATTTTGTTAACTGGAAGCAATAGAGGGTCTAAAATAAGAAGTTTACTTTCAAAGTTGCATAAGCATAAGTATCCAGATTTCCCTTCTTCAATTGTACGTAAGTATAATCCCTTGTATCAGATATAGAGGTAGGATCTTTAAAGAGATCACAATTTACATTATTTCTTTTAGTTTGATCAGAGATAAACTTCTAAGTGCCTCACAGACAATTTTGGCCAAATATCTTTCACCCATCCCTCTAACGATCGAGTAGGCCAATGACAGTTTCATTATATATGAAAGCACAATTTAACAACAGTGGAGGACCAATTATGGCTGAACCCATGATAGAGACAGATGATTGACAAATTCCTGTACTTTGCAAACATGAAGGACTGCTAATATCACAAGGAACACGGTTGTGAAGGTGACAGCTCATCCTGCCCCTGGAATTAGGTGCTCAGGCTCTGGTGTGAGGTGACCCCCCCACCCCAGCTATCCCCAAGTGGGCGGTGCCACATGCAAGTGGGCTTTCCTCTTTAGGGATGGTGATGAACATCCTTTTGAATGACACTTCAAGGGGATCTTCATAATTGAAATTTTGTTACTTCGTAACCATGTTTTTATTCTTCATTCTGGCACCCAAACATCCTGTACTTCTTCTGTAGAAATATAAGCAGCACCCTGACCCCACACTTTAACAAGGCCAAGTTTCCACCCATTCTCAATCTCATCTTTTCACCCAATTGGCTGGGTAGTAGGTGCAAATACTGATTCAGCTCAATATCACTAGGCTGTGGAACACCCACAACCATCAAAAATTTCAAAATTCACATACTATAAAGTAAGAGAAAATAAATCTTTGGGGGAGACAAAATTTCTCCCTTTACATTTTTAAGAAACATTTTGATGGTACAATGTTTGCGTTTGACTGTGGTGTGACCTTGTGAGTTGTGAGGGATATATGATATACTCAGTGTGCCAATCAGCTACAAAGCCAGTATAGCCAGCACTATCACATGCTTTATCAGTCTTTCCCCCCCAAGACAGGGTGTCTCTGTGTAGCCCTGGCTGTCCTGGAACTCACTCTGTAGCCCAAGCTGGCCTCTAACTCAGAGATCACCTGCCTCTGCCTACTGAGTGCTGGGATTATAGGTGTGCACTCCCACTGCCCAGCACATCATTAGTCTTAATAGTACTAAATACACTAAATTAACTAAAGTGTTTAGTAAATATTTGATAACATGAATGGTAGTGATAGCCTATGGGTAACTTGAATAAGTGTCAATCACAACATGAACAAAGGAAAAATGGCAAAGAATTGAATATGGGTAACATCCATCCAATGGGTCTGTTTCCTCGGGTTAGTTTCACCTGTGAAAGAAGTAATCTTTGAAAAAGCATTGGACAGACTGGAACTGATTATATGTTGTGCTTATTATCTAGACAAAGAAGAGCATTTTTGTAAGAAGGAGACTGGACCTCCTGATGTATGCTAGCATCAAGCACCTTTGAGAGATGTAAAGGACACCAAGTTATCTACTTGACCGTTCCCTTTTACTCGAAGACTGGGAAGTCCTGAATGAGACCTGATATGATTGACCTCTACAGGATAGAGTCATTGTCCTATCAATTGTTCAACCTGAAAAAAAAATTTAAAAAAATGGGGTTATTTTCATTTCACATAACAGTGTCGTTTCTAGAAGTGGTAATGAAGGTGTAACATATCAGTCACAGGATTAAATGGAGTGGAAATATCCTTTAGTAATATCTGTACAGAATACAGCTCATTTTGTTGTGTTGACAAAAAGAGTGTTTTTAAAATCTTTATGGAGGGGTCTACACTAAGCTACTCATCCCTAACTGGTACCATCAGTAAAGTAGGTAGAAGTTCCCTCAATAGGAAAAGTGTGAAAAACTTGGGAAATTATCCAGTAAGTGGATTTTAAAAAGAATAGTTTGCTTTAGGCTAAACTTCAACAACATATTCAGAAGACTATATAGCAAGAGATATAAATTGGTCCCTCCCTCCAAACTTGTCTCTGTGAATGAATTATATTTGTATTTAACCTAACTACAAACACAGTACATTAAAGACATTTGACCATTTATATTTTTGGTTGTGAGCCTAGCCTTTAACGGCTGAGCCATCTCTCCAGCCCCATTTGACCATTTATAAAGTGCCTGTTCATTAACTTTTATGTTTTAATGATATTTGTTTTAACAGTTTGCTATAAATTAGTAACTTGTATAATATTAGAAATTTATAAACTAAGGTAATGAATCCCTGTTAAGATTTTTAGCCTTAACAATTAAAATGTTTGAGTTGAAGCCTTTTTAGTACCAAAATAAACTTCACACCGTAAATACAGTTCATCAAGAAACTGGAAACTTCATTTTCTTACATTTTTTTGTAGGATATTTTTACAAAATCTTAATTAAGTTAACAGATCTTTTATATTAAATAGTTCATTTTATCATAAAGAATATAATTACAGGAGAACTGTTTTTATAAGGAGACATTTATAAAAATATAAAGGGATGCAATTAGTCTTGACTGTAGTTTTTGTATGACTCCATTTTTCCAAATGGCTAAAATTTAACAAAGTTTGCAAAGGCATAAGTGATTATCTTAGTTAGAAATACATTTTAAGTCAATTTTCATTACCATGAATAAGTCATCAGAACCTTAGGAAATTACTATCTTAATGCTCAAACATGTATTATCCTTAAATTCTATTCACCATAAACCTTGAATAAATTATTAAGACCTTTTGCGACTTTCTTTTAAGCTTTGCTCAAGGCCTGGACTGGCTGAAGACATCCACAGGTCTGCCTGGGTCCTCACGGCCTAGCCAGGTGTAAGATATCCATGGGCCTATCTGGGTCCTCAGGGCCCAAGCAAATGGAATATACCCACAGATTCTTCTGGGTCTTCACAGCCTGGGCTGGATGAAGACATCCTCAGGCCCACCTGGATCCTTGTGGCCTGGGCTGCCACTAGGGCCATGGTAAAGTTCTGGCCTGAGGTGCTGCAGAGGGCTAGGTCTGGGTCCGTATTTCTGCTGCTTCTGGAGTCTGCGTTGATCTCCATGGCCCACGTTACCACAGGGGGCCATAGGAGCCATCCATATTGGACACAAGGGTCATGCTGAATGACACTACCCTTTCGCTGGCCTTGGAAGAGCTGGCCCTGACCCTCACTGGCCACTGCAGTAGAAGAGATGGCCTTGCCCTTCACTAGGGAGAGATAATCCTACACTGGGGAGAGACGACCCCACCCTTCATCACAGGCTGGGGAGATCTGGTTCCACCCTTCACCTGAGGGGATGGCAGTCCCAAGAGCCCAGACCGACCAAATCAGCTACCCAACCCCACCCCCACCCCCCGCCCCTTACCCCCAGATCCATATCCAGGGCTATGAGTTGACATGCAACATCTACCCCATCTATGACCTGCTGGAGTGCATGAAGGAACTGGTCCCGTGGAACCACACCCGCAGAATCTCTCTGACTCAGGGTAAACTGCAGGATATTCGAGAGGCGTTTCAGTGACCATTGTTGATGGCATACTGGAAGCCAGAGGCCTTGAACCAGACCTACAATTCAGTGCAATGAACATTTGCAAGTAAAGCTGAGTGGACAAAAGGGTCCACTGTGTGGCACACTACAGTTCCCAAGGCCACTAAGAGGAGTGAAGAGGTGTTGGCGAGGAGGGTAAGACAGAGGATCGAAGTGCGGTTTTTGTTTGCTTTGATTTGTTTTTAATCAATATTTTTAAATTTTCTTTTGGGGAGAATGTTATGGGGGTGACGAGTGGATATGGAAGGACTATGAAAATCAGCAGGATTGGGGTGTGTGATGTGAAATTCCAAAAGAATCAATAAAAAATTGTTAAAAAATACATCCTTATTGGAAAAAAATCAGAATATAACCTCATATTTTATAAACTTTTTAACATTTTGTTTCATACCTTTTTTTATTTTACTTTTCTAAATACGAGTTGTAGCAAATTAAGTTTAACTGTACATTTACTTTTTTAACTAGTAACCTTTAAAAAAAAAAAACTATTAACCTTTGTACTGCAAGTTTTAACCAAATTTTCTCACCTTAGAATTTTAAAAGCTTTTGAATCCACCACCACCACCACCACCACCACCACCACATTTTTCAGATCCCAAGTGCAAGAAACTACATTTTTAGCAAGAGCCTCAGAGGTGTGATGACCTTGAATGGGGGGACATGTTTTATAAAAGAAACAGAAGGTAGGAGGTACTCAGCTAAACATCTATAGTTATATCTAGCCATCTTAACCTTTATATACAAATTTCCTTAAAATATTTTAAATACCATGACATAATAACTTTAACAAATCTACCATTTGTTGTAAAAAGTTTTTCTTTAAAGGGTGGAATTAAACAATATCTATTTTTATTGGTTACTGTACCCAGTGTATTTAACAACATTTGCATAGCTGTATAGGTGGACCTACCCACTCTGTTCTTAGCTTTTTGCCTGTCCATCCTGGTTTCTCCAGAAACCCTTTAGGCCTAATGTAATTGGGGTCTAATTATATACAAAGATCTGGAAGGAGTGACTGGATGCTCAGTTAGGGTTCAGTGACCTTGCCTTATCTTCTTTTAAAGGACTATTAACATTTAACCAGCCCAGCTGTGATTATTTTAAACAGGCACAGCTGGAATTATTATTGAGAGATTTTTAGACAAGGGGGTCTCTTTTTTCCCCCTTAAAAGTATAAACATCTCAGTAGTTGTTTATAAGTGCACCCATATCTCTCCCCCATGCCCTCTCTTGTCAGGGAGTCAGGAGGCCAGCCTGACCCAGGACAGGGGCTTTAAGGAAACGTTAAGACAAACATGCATGTCTCTGAAGTGGGCCAGCCAAACCCCATCTCAGAGCCAGCTTTTCAGTGTGCTAAGACAGCACATGAAAATATGTTTTAATATCATCCATACCCAAAAGGCATTTGAACCAGACATCTAAGGAACTCAGAGAGCGGCATCTGTGTCTTTATAACTGAAAAGTAGAACAAAAGCAGGAGGCTCCAGGCTGAATGTGGCGGAACCAAAGGCAGACCACAGGCAGAGGGCAAAGGACACCCAGAACAGAGCGAATACCCTAGCTCAGCCAGAGGAAGCGGGCTTGGAGACGCAACATCTATGCAATCTTCTAAACTGCCCTTTGCTGCTCGAATTGAGTGTAGAGCCAGTTGACATTCTACATTAGCATTGCCAAAGGCGAACACTTGCAGTAACATCTCTCTAAGAGCAGACTGAGAAAGTCTCTTCATGCCATCAAGTCCTGAAGGAATTCAGCAGGTTTAAAACACATCTTGGCCAGGTATGTCCCAGTCATTAAGCACTCTCTTTCAACTATCCCTCCCTCCCAACAGTCCCATGGTATATGGAGATGTAGCTCTGTAAGAGAAGATGGCAGTTTAAAATCCCTAAGTATCTTACAGGGGATGGTATCATACTCTGTATGTATGCCCCTCTGCCCAGGAACATTATCAACTCTGAGTCCAAAGGGTTAGAAACACACTGGACTACAAGAGACAACATCAGGTATACCTCAAGATCCCTTCCTTTTGAGCTAACTGAATCCCCACAGCCAATGCAGGAGCATCAACTCTTAGGGATGCAGAGAAATGGCTAGCAAAGACCTTTTCATCTTCTAAATCGTCAAAGGAGTCAGAAGACTGAGACCACTCCTGGAAGCTTAAGGTAAGGCTCCTTTAGATCTTATTTCCATCTAAAAGAGTTGCCTGTCCTGTGGTTTCTCCTTGTACTGATAGGGCAGGAGTCATTTGTCTTGGCTGACTACTAAGCTGACCAGATTACAAAGAGACCGGACAGTCAATGGGATCACCTCTCCCTTTTGAGAAGCCCACTTAAAGGAACATCAATGTCTTCCCATTACTTCCTGGACAATGTTCTTTGTGCTGGCAGCCCCCCGTGACAGTACTTGTCTACATATTCTGACAGGTCATAGAAATCTAATTTTTGTACTTTCTCCCCAGATGCTTTGTGTGCAGTAAACACATGCAGCCTCCCATGTTGCTTTCCGTTTGACCCATGGATACCCTTGTGACCAAGAGTGGGCCCCTTGCACACTTACCAGGACCCCATGGCTCTCCAGCATTCCTCAGTAGATTCCCTTTGCTTCTTTCATAGATCCCTGTTCAGGCTACCAAATATCTCGACCTGCCGGTGACCTCTGTCAAGGAATTGATGTCATTTGAGACTCAACAGAACAGGGAACTCCAGGCTATTATTGCTCAGGAGCCCTTTACTTGCTTTTCTGGAGCTTTTATTCCAAGATAGCTCAAGGTTCAAAGCAGGGACAGAGAAGCAATGGTAAACATACAGAATAGTTCCCATCACTTTCACCAGATGTGCTCAGGGGGCAGAAAGTCTCAGGGCAGAATGGGGCTGTTTGCATAATACCCTTGAGAGTGCTAAACTGCATTGCTAGGAGGTTTGGGGGCATCTTACCCTTGGCATTCCTTGGGCAGGTGGGGGCCTTCCTCCTAGGGAAGTAAACAAATCTCTGTAGGAACTGAGTTCACACAGCAGGATGGGGTAGGGAAGTCTATAATATGCAGCACAGTGCACTAGTTACTACTATTAAATATAAAAACAACTTTTTAAGACTTAAAAATAGTTCATTGCAAAATTATAATAGTATCAAAGCTGACTAAAAGTTATCCTCAAAGTATCTAATTTTCAGTTTCTTTATAAAATATTCTTAGAGTCAGTCTTGCATAAGAGCAAAGTTTAACATAAATATTTCAGGTGTTCCCTTTAGATCAGCTGTTCTCAACATGTGGGTTGTGACCCTTTTCGGGTGGGGGGGTCCAACAACCCTTTCAAAGGGGTCTTAGGATCACTAGAAAACACAGATATTTACATTATGATTCATAACAGTAGCAAAATTACAGTTATGAAGTAGCAACAAAAATAATTTTATTGCTGAGGGTCACCACAACATGAGGAACTGTATTAAAGCATTATGGCATTAGGAAGGTCGAGAACCACTGCTCTAGATGAAAGAACTGAGCCTAACCTAATCCTGAAGGTAACCTAGAATTAAAGACCTATAACCCATCATGGGAACCTGAACTTAGGTGAACGATTTTTGCCTCCTCACGGTTAACCTATTCACGGGTTCAAGCACCAGATTCCCTAGGGGTCTTGGCAAAGTAAAGTTCCCATTCAGGAGAGCTGATGTTCAGCCTTTCTGTCATCTTCCAGATGATAAGATGTTGCATGTTGCTACCCTATTGTCAAAAGGTGTGTGAAGACCATGGCAAGGTGTCATAAGACCAGAGAAAGAGAGGAAAGCAAACTGAGGACTGCACAGAGTACAAGTTCTGAGGGACTGAAAAGCCTGGACCTGGGCTGCAGCAAGGCCACTTGAGTCCTGCAATGCAAGTCAGAAAATGAGTTGCATTTGTGAATGAAAACAAAAGTGGTTTCACCCTGGCCAGGATGCAACTGGTTCATCTCAAGATAATACCAAAGATTCAGGTTTGTCCCTGAAACCAGTGTCCCATGGTCAACTGTACATATGACACCTGCAGTTTTTTCTGTTTATGATTTTCTGAGAAGGTCTTCAGAGAAAATGAGCACGCATTACTCAGGACAATGGTGACGATTGTCACACAGGAGAGCTGCAGTCACTGCAAGCTGTATGTATCAGTATACGTAGAGAGCACATCTTCAGACACTGGAATAGTTTATGTCTCGAAATTAGATATGGAGCTTATCTCCACCAGTGTATCCTTCAGGCCCTAAGGATTAAAAACAAATATGTTACATGAGCTTTTAAATTTTATAGTTATCTCTACATCATCCTCCCCAAAGTCATTATCATGAGAAGATAAAGTGCTCATTTAAAATAGAAGTTATGGTTCAGCCAAACATTTGCAACTCCTGACTTCATACTCTCATGGCTTACTAAACACTCACTTATTTTTTTTTATTCAATACTTTTGTAACTTTCCTAGCAATAAAAAAGATAATTCTCATGAGACATGTGTGCCTTTCCCTTTGCCTAATATACTACTAAAACGATAGAACTCCAATTAACTGGGGTTTCCCTTAGAATCTCATGAGGGGAAGGAAAAGGCTGCAGCACGGGAGGAATTTGTCTTTCAGAAAGAGGTGTCACACAGTTCTGATACCCTGTCAGACCACTTCCTAGACAGACTGGAACTGAGACAAGGATGATGGGTGGTACTGTATCTTGACCCTGCTCACTTAATTATGCATACCTATTGCCTTCCACTTAAGTCTGAACCAAATGTCAGGATCCCAAAGATGAGGGTGGGAACAAAGAGTCACTAGACCTCTTTATTTCTCCTCCTAATGTGGCGACATTGAATCAATCTCATTTTTCTTCTTTACATGGTTAATTATCTTTCATTAGCCTATTCAGAACAAGTGGCTGCCAGAGCTAAGGTTCTGATCCTACCAACTCCAGTAAAACTTTTGTGTATCTCTAAAACCCTAACTTGAATTTCTGGTTTCCTCCAGAAACTTCTTGCAGCAATAAGACCATGTATAGGCACTGTACACTGTACACTGCAACAGAAATTAACCACCTAGCCCTAAAGGAAACTTTTTTATATCAATTCCCCGCAAATCAGCAGAACATTTTAGAGGGAAAAAAAATCACAAAAATAAAACCTGTTATTAACTTGATCATCAGCAATTTCCTAGCAGCTAAGATTTGGGCTGTCAATTAGGCTTTCCTTTGTACATAAAAACATCCATGCAAGCTAATGTATAGAATTAAGACCAAGATGAACTAATTAGGCTGCCTCATCCCACCCCACCCTGTGTTGATGCATCCATGAAGCTCTTTAGTCTGAAGAGTAAATGCAAAGCTTCAGCAATGCAAGAAACTAGAAATATCTGTCAAAGTCATGCCAGATTTCAGGAGGAATTCTCATGCACAAAGCACAAAGCTCTGAATAAAAACAACAGGCTGGGGAAATGACTTACCTGTTCCTGACACTGCCACACAGAAAGGTGCCACGTGGAGCAGAGGAAGGCAGCTGTCACTGGTCAGAAAAGCAGGTTCACCAGGGAGACAGAGACAGACATTCTCCTATCTCATAACTTTACCCTAACTCTTAGGGGATATGACGGGCCACAGCAGTTATTACCTAACGACTAGTTAGTTCATTCTTCCCCTCTTCTCCAGCTAAGAAGTTGCCTGCCTCCCATGACGCATTGGCAAGTGTTAGTCTGTCAATTTCTCACACTTCTTTAAGCTACTGAGGGTCATGAAACCCTGTTTTGGTCGATAAGATTAAAAGTGTCTTCAAGGAATGGGTGTGCACACCTGCAATTCAGGTGCTCAGGAGGAGGAGGAGGCAGGAAGAACAGAAATTCAAAGTCATCCTCAACCAACAAGTTTCAGGCCAACTTGGTATATGAGCTCTCATATAAAAAAAATAATAGGAACTTATGAAACATATAAAAAGACAATTATAAATCAAAAGAAACTAAGATGAGGAAATTGATGATGTTTGAAATTAAGTGGAAGACAAAACTGGTTTGATAGAATTCCAATGAACCTGCTGAGAGTCTCACATATAAATTGTCTGAAATGATAAAAGGGATGTGTTACAACTTCAGAGGTGACATATATGTAACATATATCATAATTGTAATTATGATATCTAAAATACAGAGCAAAGTAACAATATTAAAAGTTGTGAGGGAAACAGTACTCACTGACAAAAGCAAACACATCAGAATACCTGAAGATCTGTCAGCAGCAGCACTAAAACCCATCAAAGCATGGAATAATAAATTTTAAGCCAAGAAGTATATAGCAAAGCTATCTTTTTAAATTGAGAGAGAAATATGGATATTTTGAGACAAGCACAAACTAAAGAAGTTCTTGAACACTGTGGTAGTATAAAAGAAAATGGTTCCCAAAGAGAGTGGTACTATTAGGAGGTGTGGCCTTGGTGAAGTAGGGGTGGCCTTGTTGGAGGAAGTGTGACACTGTGGGGGCGGGTTTTGAGGTCTCTTTTGCTAAAGCTTCTCTCAGTGTGACACACACACCACTTTCTGTTGCCTGCAAGATGTAGGGCTCTCAGCTATCTCTCCAGCACCATGTCTGGCTGCATGTTGCCATGTTCCACCACGATAGACTGAACCTCTGAACTGTAAGTGAGCCACCACCACAATTTAATGTTTTCCTTTCTAAGTGTTGCTGTGGTCATGGTGTCTCTTCACCAAGCCAGTACAGCAAAAGAGCCTTCAAAGTCTACTAGACACAAAGGAATACGGGGAGCACAGGAAAGAAGGAATTTCAAGAGAGAAACAAATGAAAACTGGGACTCTACCATGTCTAATCCAACAAAGCAGCAAACACCTAATACTGAGGAAGCTCAAAGAAATACAGAAACAATAACTCAACAAACAAGAAAAAAAAATTTTAAGTAAATGTGTTTTCTCTAAGAAAACTTAATTAGGACCCCCAGAGAGTAAGAATCAAAGAACAAAAGCAATATGTAAAGTGAAGGGGACCAGAAAAAACAGATGGGCCTAGAAACCATGGTAACTGATAAAGTCAGAAGCAAGCCACAGTCAGTAAAGTTTTACAAAGGCTATTACATATTAATAAAGGGAATAATTCATTGATTTACAAAAATTATAGATGTATATGAACCAGGAGATATGACTTCCAATTTCATAAAGCAAACACTAATGTAAACAAAAAGTAAAATATACCCTGATACAATAATAGTAGTGGACTCTACTGTTATCTTTAGGTAGGGTTCCAAACCAAAACTCAACACAGATCCTCAACATTACAGTTGTAATCAACATTACAACATCATAGATCAAACAAATTTAACAAATATAAATGAATAGATACAAAATGGTCCAACCAACATACAGAATACAACAGTCAATGGAACCTTTCCTAAAATAGACATATATGCACAAATCTAGTCTTATCAAATACAAAGGAATCAAAATAATTTCTTACATCTAATTAGAACATAGTGCAATAATAACCCACATCAGTAGCAGAGGAGCTAAGGAAACTAAACACTTTTACCTAGAACCACACACAAATGCCCATGGCTCTTTGCAGAACAAAACTCAAGGAGGAAAATTTAAAATTCCTAGAATCAAATGGAAATAAAAACATAGCTTGCCAGAACTTAGTGATACAGCAAACACAGTTCTAAGAATGTTTATAGCGATTAGTGTTTACAGAGTAATAGTAATAAAGACAGTACAACGCCCAAACAAAGCAGATGTGTGAACCAATGAAACAGAACAGAAGATCCAGAAATAAGCTCAGGAAGCTATAACCACTTATTTTCTTTTTAAGTGCCAAAAGCATATACTGAGGAGAAGACAGCCTCTTTAATAAATGGTACTGGGAAAATGGGTTTCTACACACAGGAGAACGAAAGTAGATCGATGTCTCAACCTGCACAAAAACCTACCCCCAAACTGATTGAAGTTCTCAATGTTTGACCTGATCCTTTGAAACTGTTGGAGGAAAACAGGGGGAACAGTGTAAAAATGCAGGAATAAGCAAAAACTTTCTGAAAAGGATTGTACCCTTCAAAGTATAATCTCAAGAGTTAACAAATGGAATTATAAGAAATTAAAAAGCTTCTACACAGCAAAAACAAAACAATTTTTTTAAAAAATCACTAGCATGAAGACATAGCTTATAAACTGAGAGAAAACTTTGCCTAGCTATACTTTAGATATGAGATTAATACCTAGACTTTATAAAGAACTAAGAAAATACCAAATCCCAAACAACCCAATCAACAATAAGAGAACAGATAGTTCTCAAACAATGAAGACAAAATGGCTGGTAAGCATATGAAAAACTTTTAAACATCTTTAGCCATCAGGGAAATGCAAATTAAAACTATCCTGGGAGTCCATCTCATCCCAGTGAGAATGGCTATCATAAAGAACCCAACAACAACAGTAAATGGGCAATGATGCAGTAAATGAGAATTCCTTTACTATCCTAATGGGAATGTAAATTAGTACAGGTGTTATGCAATAGGGGTGCTGGCTGTTCCCTGGTAACCAGAGTTCAGTTCCCAGCTCCCACAAGACAGCTCACAAACATCTGTAACTACAGTTCCAGAAGATCAGCCATTCTCTTCTGGTCTTCATGGACAGCGCATGCAAGTGTACCCAGACATCCATACAGGCAAAACCCCATCACATAAAACAAAAATTTGAAATTTAAATAAAAATAAAACAAAATTAGAGCTATCACATGACCCAGATATATCATTCTTAGGTATGAATTCATGCCTTCACCCCTCTCTGCTTCCTGGTAATGGAGGTAGAGACCAACTGCTTCAGTTTCCTGATGCCTTGGCTTCCCTGCCATGATGGACTGTACCTAGAATGGAGTGGTAAAATAAATGCTTTCTCCCTAAAGTTGGTTCTTTCAGAGTATTTTATCACAGTTTCAGGTAAAAAGAACTAAGAAATCACTGTCTCAGGCAACAGAATGAAAAAGTTAACAATCCTGTCCTCTCTCCATGAAAGTTACATTTAATAAAACACAAAGGGGCACAGATATAAATGACTGTTTCCATTCATATCTGTGTGTCAAATCTCCCAGAGGAAAAAAATGATCTTAGTAAGTAAAATATAATTAGTCTGACCTCAATTTTCATCATTTTTTTGAAATAAGGTTTCACTACATAACTTGGGCAGGCCTAGAGCTCTGTATGTAGACCAAGCTGGCCTCAAACTTACAGAGATCTGTCTGTCTCTGCCTCCTCACTGCTGGGATTAAAGGCGTGTACCATGATGACTGGCATGGATTTTTAATATATGATTGGAAGCTTAAACTTCAAAACATAAAGTGTGTTTATCTGTAAACACTGTAAATGTGAATGACTTTATAATTTACCTGAATGTTGTTTTATAAGTAGTCTCTGCAATTAATATGTGTCCATTTAGGCACAGAAAGCTTTTAGTATAACGTAAGTCATCATAATATTTCATCTCTTTTCATCCTCCTCATAACACAGAATGCTAATGATCCATTGGCCTATCAGAGACTGAACTATGGCAATAAAGACTAATTACACTGTCATTTCTTGCTATTATGCTGTGATGAAAGCCATACCAAAGTTAAATTTGAAATCTGTGTTGCTCTACAATTAAAATAAATTATATATAATCAAACACTGTATAGATTAAGATTGACTTCCTGTTACTTTGGCATCCAAACCATCCATTGCTTCCCAAAGCCATGCTGTACTTTCCTAAACGGGAAGAACAAACACATCATTTGAGGAGCTAGGCGTATGATTATCTGGATAAGTTTGTGTACATTCCCCTAAGACATAGCTCAGAGCATATTGAGGGCATTATTACCTTATGGACTCATGCTTATGAATGGATCTCATTACGGTTCATGCAATCACAGCCTTGAGGAGACTATATGATGTATCTTTACCTATTTTCAAAGGACAAGATTCTGTGAGCAGCTGTTACTTCATTTTGTTACATATCCTAATATTCTGCACGTTATAGAGAATGATAACAGAAGAAATGAAATTTTATGTGCCCTGTACCACAGCAAGATAGAGTAGCTATGTAGTAAATGAAAAGGGAATCCATATGGAGAACAAAATTGAACAGTTTTTTTTTAATTGTTCCTCCTTTCATCAAAATAAAGAAAACTATCTTAGCAAGTCCTTTAAGAAGTCCCCTTCCCTGGGAGAAGATAATGCAAAGGCAGACCAGGAAGTTAAGGAACATTTTTCATCTGTGAAAGATTGTATTTTACACAGATTTAACTTGATGTCCTCTCTGATCAGTGCTGATTTTAGCACATGCTAAAAGACACTTAGTAAGTAATCATGGTAGACAGGTCTGGCATACAAAGAACACAAAACTGGTCTTTCTCCCTCATAACTCAGAGTCTAGTTGTGGGTTAGTATTGTTTTTAAAAAGAAATTTCTTCAATAATAAGGTATTTCAATTTTTGTAGGTTAGAGTCCAACAACAGAAAAAGGAGGTAAGGGGTTCAGGGAAAGTCTTATAGAGTTGTTATCGAGTATGATTTTTCTTAGTTCCTCCATCTGAAAGTGCACAGATCAGTCAATGTCCCCTTTAACAGAACAGACATTTTGTATGTGTGAGGCACTGTGTCTTAATCTTTTCTTTTTCTCCTGTCTTTTTCTGGTGTCAGGGCTCCTGAACAATTCCTCATTGGAGGAGTCCCCCTCACTTCTCCCACACCAGTTTATGACTCCATTAAGCATTTACTATGTAACATACTGGTCAATTGTTTGAGGTCCTGGGAGAACTATGCTCTGAAACAGGTTCCATTCCTGGGAAAGGCACAATAAAAGAATACATTAAATGAGCTAACATAAGACTGGCTTTAGTGTGGGACAAATGGCGCTAGATCCAGGGTCAGGATGCCACTTAGAATTGGGTTGGTAAACTGCGATACCACCTTCTTATGAACAGAATTAGTCTGGATGCAGCCATGCTCACTTGTTTGGGAAATGAGAGTAGAGATTTCAAGTTTCAGTGGCGTATTGGGTAGCTGTGAAAGAGAGCATGTTACCCACAAACCCTGAAATATTTATCACGTGATCATTACAGGAAAGATCTGCTCATATCATCTTAGATGAATGTGCAGAAATCTGCTCAGTTCCAAAGGTTAGAACATTGCACACTGTTGTCTCTTACTTTAAGAGATAACTCAGCCAGGACTGCAATCACCTCCGCACCCCCAGGAAATGCAGACATGCTATGAAGATAGGAAGAATAACTTTCCCCTTAATGAGATAATGTAGCTGTACTTCCAGAAGACCCACCCTGAAACAATAGCTTACAGATTTTTACAGTTAAACTTGCCTGTTTTCTGAGCTGTAAACCAAAAAAGCATAAGTTTCCTTCCACTATCTTTGTACTGTCCTTTCCCAAAAGCCTTAGTGTAGTGGGTAGCCACTACACCTTAGCCCACTTTCCTGGGACCTCTGTCTAGGCTTTCTCACTCTTTCTCCAGAGGCCTCCCTCCCCTTCTACCATGCAGTGGCATGGAAATGCCCATTGCTGAACATGCTGGTTTTCTTGGACCCTAACTCTAAAAGCATGGCTTTCCCTCTTCCTCTTCCACCTCTTCCTACTGTTGGCAACTGCCATGTTTTTTTTTTTTTCTTTTTTTTTTTTTTTTTTTTTCGAGACAGGGTTTCTCTGTGTAGCTTTGTGCCTTTCCTGGAACTCACTCTGTAGCCTAGGCTGGCCTCGAACTCACAGAGATCCGCCTGCCTCTGCCTCCCGAACTGCCATGTTTTATAGTCTGTCTGCTCTGCTGTTTTACTCCCAAACTCTGATGAAGGAATCCTTGAGCTTCCTTCTGAGTTCATATGTTAAATTCTCTTATTAATGAGACTGAGAGCCCCACAAAAGAAGCCCTGCTTCCCCCAGTAACAGTGTCCTTTATCTAGAACAAGGTCCCAGGGAGTGGTTTCTTCCACAATGTCTTATCCACTTCTAAAACCAGATAGAATAAAATGACTTTCTATATTACTATAAAGAAATATATAAACGTATAAAATGTCTTTCTGTACTATTTCTATTCCTAGGCAAATATATGATATTATTTTCTAAGTGATGTAACATTGGAAAAGGTCAAATAGAAAAATCAAATAATTCTATATTGTTTTAATTTTAATGAAGTCCCATTGGAATTCATTTGTAGCTATGTAACCAAGTAAGAGTTACAGCTATTAAAACACAATTGTAGCTATAGTTTTCCTGGTTCTGCCTGGCCCACTGTCAGGACAAATCTCTCTCACCTGCCAGTCCCACAGCCACTCAGACCCAACCAAGTAAACACACAGAGACATATATTGCTTATGTATGGCCATGGCAGGCTTCTTGTTATCTACTTCTTCTATCTTAAATTAACCCATTTCTATTAGTTTATACTTTGCCACATGGCTTGTGGCTTACTGGTACCTTACATCTTGCTTGTCATGGCAGCGGCTGGCAGTGTCTCTCCACCTCAGCCTTCCTGTTCCCAGAATTCTCCTCTCTCCTTGTCCCACCTATACTTCCTGCCTGGCTATTGGCCAATCAGTGTTTTATTTATTAACCAATCAGAGCAATACATTTAACATACAGAATATCCCACAGCACACAATTATTCCAAACTAGTCATTAAGATGGCTTAAAGACATTAAAGATTGGCTGGGCTATGGTGGCACACTCAGGAGGCAGAGCCAGGTGGATCTCTGTGAGTTCGAGGCCAGCCTCGTCTACAGAGCAAGATCTAGGACAGGCTCCAAAGCTACACAGACAAAAACCCTGTCTGGAAAAAAACAAAAACAAAACAAAACAAAACCAAAAACAAACAAACAAACAAAAAACCACCTAATTGCAGCTAACCTTTCTCTTGGTTAACATGTTTATTCTGGATGTAGAGACAGGATCAACACCGACCATGATGGTGCACACCTGTGCTTCTTGTGGGATGCAAGTTGGCTAAGTGGAAGCTCCTTTATCCTTCACAACTGAGAGCGATCACTCCCAACCTTGACAATAATGATTGTGCTGCAATATCCTGATGAAGCTAGCAAACTGTGACGTTTCAGACTTCCTTAGAGATATAACCACAGCGAGGTCTCCCCAAAACTGTCTCTTCCTTATGCAAGGATCTCCCTATAACTTTGGAAATTAAGCTCCTTTTGTGATTTTTCAGTACAGTCTTTTTTCTTTAACCAGTTGAAAAATAAAACAATTGCTAATGCCTAAAGTTAATAAAGACCAAAGCTTTATGACATCAATATCTGAATGGATGTGATTAGCATTTTTTCCCCTGCAAGAGAAAATTGTCCTGATGTCTTCTCATTTTCTTTCTGGAGCGTGACTGTTACAGTGACTAGCAACAGAGAGTAAAATTGTCATTTTCTTCCCTGTGGAGAAAAACATCGTTAATATTTTTTTTTTAGTTCTTTAAAAAATATTTGCTTATAATTCAATTATTCAATTTTCAACTACTAAATGTCAAGTATCTACAACCATCAGCTCTGCAAATGTCTTCCATGAGATTTAATATATAAGGATTCATTGTTCCTCAAAATTAAAAGGTTAAAATTTAAATTCCTGGGCTCCCCCCGAATGGGAACTCCATGTTGCACCAAGCGGGCACGCACATCCCTCTGCACCCCTGTGTGACCAGGTAAGTGTGTGCTTCTAGGTTCTGCTCAGAGTGGGACTTTCTACCCCTCCACAGTCTCACGTGGTCTCTGACACAGCTCTGTCACTGTGTGCTTCGGTGTCCTGGCTCCAAACCAGGAATCCTGAGAGACTTTCTAGCAGTCAGTAATAGGGCACACCCGTTGTACTGCATCCTAGGAAAACTTGCAGGATGCTGAGGGGCGGCAGGGTAGGGAAGGATGGGGTGGGGTGGAGCAAAAGAGACACACAGAAAAGCAAAGCATCTGTGAGAAAGAAAGATGAAAGTGAGAGTGAGTATCCTCAGGAGCTGCTCCAGAGGTCTGCAGACCAAGCCTGTCCAAAACTCTCACAGAGAGCTCACTTGCACTTTTGGGTTTTGGACAGGGTCTTGTGTAGGGTAAGTTGGCCTCTAACATGATATGTAACTGTCTGTGGTTGTTTGAATAAGAATGATCCCCATAGGCTCACATATTTGAATGCTTAGTCATCAGGGGGTGACACTACTTAGAAGGATTAGGAAATGTGATCTTATTGGGGGTAGGTATGGCCTTGTTGGAGGAAGTATGTTACAGGGAAGTATGTCATAGGCTTTGAGATTTCAGAAGCCAGGCACAGTCTCTCTCTCTCTCTCTCTCTCTCTCTCTCTCTCTCTCTCTCTCTCTCCCCCCCCCCCTCTCTCTCCCTGCTGCCTGTGGATCTGGATGTAGAACTCTCAGCTACTTCTCCAGCACCATGTCTGCCCCCATGTTCCCCACCATAATATTAATGGACTAAATCTCTGAAACTAAGGAAGCCCCCAGTTAAGTACTTTGCTTCATAAGAGTGGCTGTGGTCATGGTGTCTCTTTAGAACACTAAGACACTGTCCTGCTTTGCTTTCTTTTGTTCTAATGAAAACCATGACTAAAAGCCACTTGGGGAGGAAAGCATTTATTTCTCTTACATATCCCTAGCATAGTCCATCATTGAGGGAAGTCAGGCAAAAACTCAAGATGGACAGGAACCTGGAAGCAAAACCTGAAGCAAAGACCATAGAGGACCACTGTCTACTGGCTTGCTCCCCAAGGCTCACTCAGCCTGCTTTGTTTATACACCCCACGACCACCTCTCCAGGAATGGCATTGTCCACAATGGCTGGGCCCTCCTACATCAATCATTAATCAAGAAAATGCCCCCACAGACTTGCCTACAGGCCAATCTGGTAGAGGCACTTTTCTCAGTTGAGGTTCTGTCTTCCCAGATGACTCTGGTTTGCTGTCAAGTTGACAAAAAACAACCAGCACAGTAGCAGGGGATGACGTTGAATTTCCTCCTGTGTCTACACTCCATTCTATGCCCCTACACACACACACACACACACACACACACACACACACACGTGCACATCCAGCTAGGACTGTGTGACCACACTTAATTTTATGATGTGCTGGGAACTGAGGCTTTGTGTGTGTGTGCTAGGCAAACACTGTACCAACTGCTCCATCCTGAGAAGCCCCAGCCCCTTGATTATATTTATAATAATATTCTCCAAGTCTCATAATTAAAAAAAAAACTTGGAGTTGAGAGAAATTTTCATTTGTTGTAAGTAACAGAACCATGACTAAGAGATGATCATTATAGGTACCTGACTACTTAAAGCTGTAGCTTGATAGACAAGAAATGGCTCTAACCATGTGACCCCAGCCAGGCGGTGCATGAGTGGTATGGTCTTAAGTCATTTAATCCCTTTGAGACTCCTCAGTTTGCTCACCAGTAAAATAAGGGAAACAATTTATCGTTCAGGGGACTTGAATCTTAAGTATAAATCCATCATTTTTTGAACATAGCGTGAAGCCACAATAGACAACAGCCACATTAGACATCTACTTTATTGCTATACAATTATATAGACTTCCTTTAATCTATGTAGCCTTTTCTGTTTGATCACATGTAAGGTACTCAAAATGAAGATTTGTTTTTAACAGTAACAGACTAAATTTTCATCTTTTCCTTTCCATGGGCTATAATTTCATAAGTGTGAAATACATAAGACATGAAAAATACATTTAATTTTCATGTGAATTTTTTCAAGGTCTAATCATTTGTCACTTTTTTTTTTCTTTTTTTGAGACAGGGTATCTCTAAATAGTCCTGGTAGTCCAGATTCATTGATTTTACTTGGAAATAAATAGCAGCCCATAGCTCCTCACATAGTAAGATCTAAACACTAAAGCCATGTTCTTAACTTTCATTTCTAAAAACATTTTATGGAATCCAAATGCACAAACAGAAACTACAGAACCAAGTGTAAACATTTGGAATTCAGGAAGTTCAACGTGTAAAAAGGAGAGACTCAAAGTTACATGGACTCCCTGTAGGCAGACAGATAGGGAGAGGGGCCATGGCTAGGTAGTAAAAGTCGTCAATTTCCAAGATGGAAGGCTTCTTCCTCAGCCTCCTGACTGGAGACAAAAGCTTGGCAGCTTAAAACAAAAGCCTTTTGGGCTTTTGTATTCCACCAGCAGGGTCCCACTTATGGACTAGTTTAAGAAGTTTAAGGCTGGATCAAAACTCTTTACCCCACAGCTGCTGACCAATCAACCTTCCCATCTTCAAACTAACAAACCTTAAATTAGGGTAGAAAACCTCCTCAGAGGCTTTAAAACCCTCAGCCCTGGAAAACAGACTGGAATTTTCTGCTTTCTGAGTACCCACAGTGCTTTGCTGAGGGTCTTTTTCCTCTATGTGTCTATGTGTCTACTGAATTTGGTTTTTTTGTTGTTGTTTTGGGTTTTTGTTTGTTTTGTTTTGTTTTGTTTTGCTTTGTTTTATTTTGTTCGTTTGGTTTGTTTTTTTGGTTTGTTTGTTTTTTTCCACCCTCATCCCCAAGTAAACACCTTTCTTCAGCTGCTGGTTCTGTCTGTTGCTGTCTGCAGTATATGAGGTTTCTCTGGGGCTACCTCTTAGGCTACAGATTTTTCCTGCCTTTTAATTCTTTAACTGGCAGAGAAAATGAACCAGATCAAGGTCCCTAGATGATATAAAAAAGTACTTTATTAATTTGATAAATTAAAGTAGAACTCTACTGTGTTTATGATTTAAAGCAGCCTAAACACATTTTCAGAGATTTGTAGGGAACATTTTTTGCTTTTGTTTTTTGTTGTTGTTGTTTGTTTGTTTGTTTGTTTGTTTTGTAGCATCAAACATCACCTTTGCTTGGCTGAGAAGAAAATCTCATATACATGTAGAATTGTGTCTTTGGTATCATGTACAGTTTTTCAAATGCACTTCAGTGACATCAGCTGACTCTTTCTGTGAGTACATACTGCTGAGATCTGCATCTGGACCTGTATGGGAGCAATTTAGTTAACTGGATAAGCAAAAAGCTAAAGCAAGCAACTTAAGACTGTTCCCCCAAAATCCTGTGTGGGAGAGTGTGATGATGACGTAAGCACATATTGGGGAAAGAAAATGAAAATAAGAATGCAAGACAAGTGGGAACTCATAAATACTTTCCACTTTCAGATTTATTCCTCACATCCCTTACAATTGTTATTAAGAAAATTCTTGCCTTGATGTTTGTTTACATATGGACTCCACATTCAGCCACTTAACTATTACAGCTTTTAAGTAACAAAGTTTAGCAGGGCCTTTGATTTGTTTCAGTATAATGGACACCCTTACTGGGGTTTTAAATTTTGTTTAGATGAAAGTGCTAGACTTGGGGATCTTATCTTAGCTTCCCAAATTCCCTTTTTCCCAAAGCTGGTGTAAAAAGTTGTGTGAAAGGGCAGTCTGTGTAGCTCCTTATAGAAGCTGGCCTAAAGGGGCAGTCCTAAGAAAAGGGCAAAAATAAACCCAATAATATATTATTTATTTTAAATGAACATCCAAATTGAACAAAACCAATGATAAACAGAAACATTGATCCAGACTCCAAGCTCAGGGCTGAGGTGACACAGTCTCTATGATTTGGGGCAGGCCAGAGAAGTCACTGAGTCTGTGAAACTCCGTGTTTGCTAACCACTGATGGTTAAGTTCCTCTGTCCTAGGTTGAGTAAACAAAGCCTCACTGGCTACACCTTTTCTGCTTTGAGGCAGAAAGAAGTTAACCTACGTGGTTGCTTAACCTCACACACAGGCAAATTAAATGCAAACAGCATAAAGTCTCTTTTACTTAAGAGAAAAACAAGGTGTCCATGATTTTTCCATAATGTTGTTATTTTAAGTGACTTTGAGAGGAATCCACAGAAAATCTTGGTCAGTCTATTTTAAATCTTACCAAATGTTTTCCTGTGAGTCTTAGTAAAAACAAGGTAAACATGCTATAAAGCTAGGAAAAATGTGCATGTTTCAAAGGGGTGATCACATCCTAAACCTGGACTTCTTCATGGACAGTCCCTCCACTCTGCTACCTCCAGTTAATTAGGAACAGAAACAGTTAATCAGATTATTTACAAACACAGGAAGTAGGTTGTAAGAACCAATTACAGCAAGTGTGTTCCTTGATCAAAGAGATCCACAGATAAACCCACACTGAGGGGCCAGAGGTGGTTTTTCCCCAGGCATTCCAGAACTTCAACACTAAAGGATGAACTTACAGGCTCAGGCTCCCAGCCGCTTTGCATCTGACAAGCTTAATCAGATATTACACAGGCCAGGGGCACAGGCACTTAGCACTTTCCACAAGCCACTCATCTGTGACCTTCTGACTTTCTCGCCAAAATTTTCACCCCAGACTCTAACCCACCATGTTGGTAAGCACTGCAAAGTCAATCACAGTCCTTCCAAACAGCAGAGAAGGATTTAGAAATCATACTCTGGTTTGCCAAAATCAGAAGGGCATGCTGGATTCTGTGGAACAGCTATATGGAATAAACTAATCATGCATCAGTGTGCTCCATGTTAAAAAGCCCACCTCCTGCCAAACACGTTCCATTAGCATATGTATAGCCGGATGTTGGGTTAACAGTGTCAGCCATCTACAATGAGTCCCTTTCAGTTGTATCATTACTCCAAGCAGCTCTTCCAAAAACATTTACTGGTTAACAGCAGAACTATGAGCAGTTGGGAGGGAAAAAATTCAAAAGCTATTTATATTTTTATTGAGATGAGTACGGAGAATAGTCCTGGATCAATTATAGCCTTATAACAATGGCATCATTTTAAGCACTGCTTTCTGTGTTCAGTCAGATGGAGGATTTAATTTACAAGGCTTCTTCCTGAGTTTCCAATCTGACATAATGAAAATGTCCTAGTTTTTAAGAAGCTTGAATAATTTCATACTTCACTAAGTAGACGGAAGAAAACTTAGATGTTACTCAGCCAGCTCTTCTCCCAAATGTCTCTGAAGGACTTCTTGGTGGGTGCCATTTGTGGACAATGGAATCAGGTGACTTAATGGAAAGTATCAACCTTGGTGGAGAGCAAGCTGGGGCTGCAACAGTCCTCTCCGTGGACCTTGGGCAGGCTGCCTGTTTTTTCCTAGTCACTTTCTTGTCCACAGAAGTCAGGATGATAGCATCTTACAAAGACAATTTAGTATTAACAAGGTAAGTGAACTGGGGGTGTAATCACAAACTCCACACTGCAGTTGTTAACAGTGATGTGAAGCAGGACAGAAAGAGTAGATCAAAGGGACATAGAAGGGAAAGAGCGCCTCACTCTGGCAGGAGTCAAAAGCATCGGCATAAATGACAGAGCCAGAGCTGCTTGTAGAGAGGCTGCTCACCTTCCTAGAGACACCTCAGACAAGGCTGTTCAAAACTAGTGGGCCTTACTTAAGGCTGGAATGCTTGTGGCTGACTTTAGCCTTGTTGTATGCTTCTCTCATCCCTAAACCTGAACAGTGCACCTACCTACAGTTTCGTTTACTAAAGGAAATTAAAATAAGAGATTTGAGTAAATCTACTCATCTTTTTACTTTATTTTCAATCTTTAATTTTCAAACTTTGTTTAATCCTTAAATCCTGTTACATATTGCATGTCTTAATTGCGTATACATTATAAATCAGAAGCACATATCATAGCCATTCTTAAAGGCACCCAAGGGGGATGCTGTCTTGAGAAGTCCACCCTACACTTAAGTATGTACAGTCCGTTTCCTAAATGCCAGCCCTCTGAAGCAAAATGAGCACTGTCCCTTATCTCACATAATAAAGCTGCTAGCTTTGCTTCACTCTCATTTTCTGTGGTATAGAAAAGGATCCAGCTTCACTTGCGAGGGGAGAGAACTCCTTAGGCTGCTGGTGGTAACCCTGCACAGCCTCTCCACCCCACCACCACTGACAGATTCCTTAGAGATAAAACTTTTCAGAAGCATTTCCTAACTGAACCATCTTCTCTACAGGAAAAGAGCACACACAATGTCTCCTCTCTCAACCTGTCACATAGTCCTTTAAAACAACACAGCCAGTTAGAGGACCACGTGCTTGAAGAGGTCTGGGTGGAATTGCGGCTGCCTACCACCCTCTGGCAACAAGAATAAAACCAGCAAGCCACTCGTGCACTTGTTATACTGTATGTTTGATGAAGAGACTGGAACATTGTGGTGGTGGTTTGAAAGAAAATGGCCCTCAAAAAGAGTGGCATTGTTAGAAGGTGTGGCCTTGTTGGAGTAGGTGTGGTCTTGTTGGAGGAAGTGTCTCACTGTGGAGGCAGACTTTGAGACATCTCATACATGCTCAAGCCATTCCCAATGAGACAGACCACTTCCTGTTGCCTGCAGTCAAGATGTAGGACTCTCAGCTACTTCTCCAGCACCATGTCTGCATGCATGACACCATGTTGCACCACAATGATAATGGACTAAACCTCTGAAAATGGAAGCCATCCCAGATAAGTTTTTTTCCTTTGTATGAGTTGCTATGGTCATGGTGTCCCTTCACAGCAAAAGAAACCCTAACTAAGACAAGCATTTATTCCAGATCTGGGCTTTTTGCTGTTTCTTCCTTCCAGTGAAGGGAAGGAAGGCCTAAGGACCAGATAAAGGTTTAGGTAACGCAGTACTGGGTGTGGACATCTGCAATGACTTAGTTAAGATACATGGCCTCCACTGGCCCAAGACCCATAAGTAAGTCATCAGTATGACTGTTACCTATCTCACTAAGCAACCTGAAGAGAGTGAAGATGCTTACGGTACTAGTTTTCTTTTTTTTTCTATAATTTATAAATTTCCAGACTAAAAAAAAATTCAGAGAAAAGGGGGCATTTCTAATAACCCAAAAATTCAGCTTTGATCATTAGTAATCATTTATAAAAACATTTCATGGAGGAACTGAAGAGGTTGCTCAGTAATTAACAGCTTATGCTGCTCTTACAAGGGACTCAGATTCATTCCCAGCACAACATAGTGGCTCATAACCATCTGTCTAGTTCCAGGGGATCCTGTACCTTTTTCTGGCCTCCACAAACACAAGGCATACATGTGATGTACAGACACACATGTGTGTCTTCATGCCATTCATCTCCATTTCATTTCTTTTTCCATTCTTTCACTTGCTTCTCTTCTATTTTCTTCGCTCCTTGTCTCCTTTATCTCATCCATTTATCATTTCATGCTGACCCCAAATGACACTTAACTACACAGTTCTCTACATTAGCTTTGCCAGTTTCTGTTTTGTAGAGAGTAGTACTGTTTGTGGGGTTTTGTTTATTTAAATGAATGTCTATGCCTTGTATGAGTTGAGGTTGCTGTTGATAGATCAGTTTGCTTTCTCTGAGTCACATGGGGATTGAGGTGACAAGAGCAGGCTAATCAGTATTAAAACTGAAAACAACATCCAAACCAACAAATGTGCAAATTGTAGCAGAGAAACACAAGAAACCCCAAAAAGCAAGGCAACACAATGCCATTAAAAAAAATCCCACAACTTCTCAGAAAATGAATTCAAGGTCAGTGAAATAAATAAAATCCTAGGTAAAGGTTTCAAAAGTTTACTTGTAGAACTGATCAATGACCTCAAAGATGATGCAAACAGGAAGGTGAGTTCTGTCCCCGGGACAGTACACTGTCAGCAGCACAGAGGAAAAACCCAGCAAAGCAGATGAGAAAACAGCCATATGGAGGAAAGAATTTATATTGAAAGACAAATTCAACAAGGAAACTAGAATTTTGAATCAAGAACTAGTGCTAATATTAGAAATATGAAAATTTTAATGAATTAAGTAAACTCACACATACAATGGAGAACATGAGCAACAGACTCAAGCAATCATGTATTAAGAATATCAAGGATGAGGCAACATCAAAGAAATACTTCATTCAAACATCTTTAAAATCAAACATAAATAAATGTGATCACAGCATCCAAGAACTCTGGGATACAGTCTAGAGACCAATACATAGGACTGGGGAATTGGCTTAGTGAGTAAAACACTTGCCACACATGACCAGAGTTCAGATCCCCAACACCCATGTAAGTGCCAAGTCCAGGTGTGTATGGAAGCCCCTTCTGTAATCTCAACATATGAGGGTGGGGGTTAGGAGGAAGGAGGTGTGATGTAGGAGACTGGGGGGTGGGAGGAAGTGGAAACAAAGACTTTTTGACAGCCAGTTGGGTGGTATTGTACACCTTTAGTCCCAAAACTGGTGAGGCAGAGACAAGTAGATCTCTGAGGTTGAGGCCAGCCTTGTCTACAGAATGAGTTCTAGGACAGCCATGGCTATACAGAGAAACCCTGTCTTGAAAAAACCAAAACCAAACAAACAAACAAAACAAAAAAAGGCTATCTGAATTGGTGAGCTCTGGATTTCATTGAAAGACCCTGTCTCCATACATAAGGAAGAGAGCAAGCAAGTGAAACAAATGTTAACCTCAGGTTGACATACACACAAGTACAAGCATTTGTTCACAAACATCTCAACATGTACACATACATACATACATATGGAATGCACATATACATGACACACACAAAAAAAGAGAGACCAAACATAAGAATCCACAGACTAGAAGGAGCTTAAGATAATCATCTTAGATGAATAGGATCCGTTCAAAAGAAACATAGTAGAAAAATTTTCAGATCTTGACCAAGTTATGGAAACCTAAATGCTAGAGGCATTTACAATGCAAATAGCCATGACCAGAGAAAATCACTCCATGATGATTATAGTCAAGATCTCAAAAATACAAAGTAAATAAGCAATATTAAAAGCTGTAAAAGGAAAATGCCAGCTTACCTACAAAGGCAAATACACAAGGATAACATATGATCTCTCATCAGTAATTCTAAGAGTATGGAATTACGCAGCCAAGAACTTAACTAAACAACTACCAACCAATATTGCAAGATATACATACCAAAGTTATCTTTAAATTGATAGGAAAATGAGGACATTTCCAGTCAAACCAATGAAGTTCATAACCACCAAGCCAGCAATGCAAAAGATCCTTTAAAGATGCTATTTATGGAGGAGGAAGAAATACACTGCCAATCAGGACCACATAAAAAAAAAAACCCAAAAGTTATGAAAGAACTAGATGAACAAGTGAGAGCTAGGAAGGGATCATCCTGTCCCACACTAAATCAGCAACCCCTTACACTGATAAAAGAGAAAGGAGGGACAAGCAATATTCCAAATAGTCATAAGAACTACCAATAAAATGATGAGCATTAGCAAATGGCTCCTAATAATCTTAAATGAAAATGGTCTCAACTTATCAATAAAGAGATGTTACCTGAACAACATCTCTCCAAGTAGCATAGTTCACTGGTGGAGATACCTACAGGCTAAGAGTCAAAAGATGGAAGAAAAGATATCCAATGAATGAAAACTAATCATGTCCAGAAAATATATTTGGCTATTTGATAATGTTGACCTGTAGCCAAAACTAATGTGAAGAACAAAAAAGAATGTCTGCTACATAGAGACAATTCATCAAGAATACATAACAGCTGTAAACATATGTGTAAACTAATGGACATAAGTGAGGTAAATCTTGACACAGAAGCAGTGGGTGATTTCAGTTCCCAACTAAAAATCAATAAAGAGACCTCAGATTTAACACTATATGAGCTTAACAAATGCCTTTTCTTAGTAAGTAAAGATACATCATTACCATGGCAACCCTTATAAAGGAAAACATTTAATTGGGGCTGGCTTACAGTTTCAGAGGTTTAGTCCATTATTGTCATGGCATGAAGCATGGCAGCATGCTGGAAGATGTGGTGCTGGAGAAGAAGCTGAGAATTCTACATCTTGATCCACAGGAAACAGGAAATGAACTGTCACACTTCCTCCAACAAGGTCACACCTTCCAATAGCGCCACTCCCTATGAGTTTATAGAAGCCAATTACATTCAAACTACCACATTCCACTCACTGGCCCCCAAATGCTTGCAACAATATCATAATGCAAAATGCACTTAGCCCAAATTCAAAAGTTCCCATAGTCTATAACAGTCTCAACAATGTTTAAAAATCTAAAGTTTGAAGTCTCTTCTGAGATCCATGCAATCTCTTAACTGCAATCAAAAATCATAATCAAAAAACAAATCACGTACTTCCAACACATAATGTCACAAGATATACATTACCATTCCAAAACATAGGGAAGGGAGCACAATGAAGAAATACTGGACCAAAAGAAGACTGAAAACCAGCTGGGCAAACTCCAAACTCTGCATCTCCATGTCTGATGTCAAATGCTCTCAGATCTCTAACTCCTTTCTGCTTTGTTGACTGCAATACACTTATTTCCCTTGTCTGGTTTCACTCCCTGTTAGTAGCTTTCTTTGGCAGGTATTCCACAACTCTGCCATCTCCAGTGTCATGGGATCTCGAGGGCAGTTCAGGCTTCATCTTCACAGCTTCATACAATGGCCTCTTTAGCCCTCCATTAAGGGACACACCTATCACATGTCTGGCCTCAGCAGCTTTCCTTAGTTATAGAGGAAGATTCTATTGGTTTTATGTTATTCATTAAGCAGTGCTGTTACCATGAGAGAAAAGCCACGAGGTACGACAAAACGCACTAAAAAGGTTTATTAGGGGAAGGAGCAGAGAAGAATGTGCTTTAGGCCTATGGAAATGATTGTGCAGAGAGAGAGGGGAAGGAGAAGGAGGAAGAAGAAGTGGGGAGGACTCTGTGACCTGCTTTTTATGGATTCCCCCTGCACATGAGCATATGGGCTTACGGAGCTATGCCATGCTTGCACATAGATTACGTGATCACACTGCACACAAATTATGCGACCATGCAGTGCACGGGTTATGTAGGACATAAAGCCCTGGGATGACTAATCGTTTTGCCAGCACATGCTCAGTCATGTAGCTGGGACAGTAGCCAGTGGCTTAAGCAGTGCAAGGTATTGGACAATTTTCAAAGCAGCAGAGGACAATCCACTACATCAGGACGTCTGGCTACCCCAAAAGCCCTTCCCTACCCCCCAAGAGTTAACTGACACCCACCGAGTCAGCTGGAAGCAGTTTTGGAAGACACAGCTCCCCCATTCCTGTTCACCTGTCTTTTTTTTTTTTTAATAAGCAGAGAGTCTGGAATGTTACTACATGACCACACATGCACTGTTCAGTAGCCAAGCAAGGGGCCTTACGTCCTATGTAATCCATGCACTGCATGGTAGCGTAATTAGCACACAGCGTGATCATGCAATCTATGCATATGAATGGCATAGCTACGTGAGCCCATATGCACATGTGCGGGGGAATCCATAAAAAGTGGGGTCAAAGACTCCTTCCCCTTCATCTTCTTCCCCCCTCTCTCTCCCTGAACAACCATTTCCATAGGCCTAAGCATTCCCCTCTTAATAAACTCTTATGGTGGGTTTTGTTGTACCTGGTGACTTTTTCTCGCAGGGTAAACAGTGCTGCATAAAACCAACAGATTCTATAATCCCTTTTTTCTATCCTTGAGTCTAAAGCCAGAACCACATGGCTGAAGCTGCCAAGATTTACTACTTGCTGGGGCTGGAACAATGCCCCCTCATTCAATTACATCTCCAACAGCTTTCTGTTTTCCATGCTTTCCTTCACTGCCTAAGCTTGGCTGTCCTGGAGCTTGCTCTGTAGACCAAGCTGGCTTCAAACTAAGAAATCCACCAGCCTCTGCCTTCAAGTACTGAAATTAAAGACATGCACCACCACACCTAGCTCTAAGCTTTTCTTTAATTCCTTTTCACAAGTTGGAAATTTAGCTGGGTGGGATCTTGCCCTGAGGTCCCTCCCTTTATCCTATTTCTTAATCTGTTTATCTCCTTGAACACAGGATTTAGCTCCATTCTACTTCCTGGTGCTCCTTTTCTTCTGAAATTGTACATTTTCTATTTTTGCTTGCTCAGCTTACTCCTTTAAATTATAAATCTTCATTAGAGTTAACACTAATAACTAGATGGCAGAGTCAGTACTAGGCTGTTTTGAGATTTCCTCTGCCAACGGATTAATCCAAAACAATTCAATTTAGCAAACTTTTCAGGCAAAGGCAAAAAGAAGCCACATTCTTCACCAAAATATCACAAGGCCAGTCTCTAGGCCACATACTAAAATTCTTCTCCTCTGAAACCTCTTGATCCAGGCCCCCAGAGTTCAAGTCACCATCAGCACAATTGTCGTCCATGCTCCTACTAGAATGGCCCACTAAGCCCCAGTTAAAGTGTTCAACTGCTTTTTTAATCCATAGTCCTAAAGTCCATATCCCTCCAAACAAAAAACGTGGTCCAGTCTATTACAGTCCCTGGTATCTTAGTTAGAGTTTCTACTGCTGTAAAGAGTCATCATGACCACAGCAACTCTTACAAAGGAAAACATTTAATTAGGGTTGACTTACAGTGTCAGAGGTTTAGTCCATTATTGTCATGGCAAGAAGCATGGCAGCATGCTGGAAGATGTGGTGCTTGAGAAGAAACTGAGAGTTCTACATGTTGAGCTGCAGGCAACGGGAAGTGAACTTTCACACTGGCCATGGCTTGAGCATGCATGAGACCTCAAAGCCTGCCCCCACAGTGATACACTTCCTCCAATATGGCTACACCTCCTAATAGGGCCACTCCTTATGGGCCAAACACTCAAACATAGGAGTTTATAGGGGCCACACCTATTCAATCCACAATAGGTACATGAAGAGCATTCTGTCCAACAGATTACAAAATATATATTCTCTTCAGTCATCCATGGAAACCTTTTTTTTTTCTTTTTCGTTTTTCAAGACAGGGTTTCTCTGTGTAGTTTTGGTGCCTGTCCTGGATCTTGCTCTGTAGACCAAGCTGGCCTTGAACTCACAGAGATCTGCCTGGCTCTGCCTCCTGAGTGCTAGGATTAAAGGTGTGAGCCACCACTGCCCAGCTTGGAAACCTTTTCGAAAGTAGACTACATTCCATGTCATAAATCAAGTCTTACTAAATATAAAAAATTGAAATAATTTATTACATTTTATCAGATTATAGAGCATTAAATGTAGACATCAATGACAAGAGAAATTATAGAAACTACACAAATACTTGGAAACTGAATACTCTTGTGAGTGGTCAGTGGGTCATTAAGAAAATTCAGTGATAAATTTTAAAATTCCTACAATCCAATGAAAAGGAATGAACAACTTACCAGAACAGTTGTCATATAGAAAAGGAAACTATAAGAGAAAAGTTCATAGCAATGAGTACTTAACTAAAACAACCAGAGTGCTCAAATAAATAATGAAATGATGTACCCCAAAATTTTCAGACACACAAAGAAGTAAAAACCCCAAAGTAATAGACAACAAGAAATTTTAACAAACACTGCAGAAATTAATGAAATGGAGAATGAAAGAAGGGGACAAATAATAAATGAAGCCTACCTAAAAAATAAAATAAAAAGTTGATTTCTTAAGAAGATGAACAAGATTGGTACGTTCCACAAAGCTAGCCAAAAGAAAAAGAGAGAAAATCAATTTAATAATATTAGAGATTTAAAAGGGGATGTTAAAACAAACTCCAGTGAAATCCAGGGCATTATTAGAGAATGCTTTGAAGTTTTGCATTCTAAAACTATGGAAAACCTGTTAAAAACTGGTAAATTCCTTGATACGTGTTCTACCAAAATAAAAACAGGAGCATACAAATAATTTAGATCTACAACAAGCAACAAGACTGAAGCAGTGAAAGTGTCCCAGACACAGAAATGCCCTGTAGAGGAAGGATTCACTACCATGTTGTTAGGGAAGACCCAGCACCAACACTCCACCAACTGTCCCATAAAACACAAAGGGAAGGCACACTAACCACTCATTCTGTGAAGTCAACAGAATCACTCTGGTATCAAAACTGGATAATGACAAAATATAAAGAGAAAATTATAAACTATTTTTCTGATGAACACAGACACAAACATTCTTAATAAAATAGTTATAAATCAAATTCAAGGACACATTAAAAATATCATTCACCAGAACCAAATGAATGTTATATAGCACCCAAATAGACTCAAGAACAGAAATCACATGATATTCTCAATGGACCAAGAAAAGACTTTCGATCTCTTCTTCATAAGAACCTGAGGAAGGAGGTGAAAGAGCACTACAGTAAAACTTTAATACACTGATAAAAGAAATTGAAGAAGATATGAGAAGCTGTAAAAATAGTTAATACATAAAAGTATCTCTTTTACAAGATGAAATCTGTAGATTCAACACAACTGACATAAAAATTTTATTCTTCACAGAACTAAAAATAAGCTAAAATAAAATTCTTTTTGTAAGTTCCAAATATCCAAAACATCTCTAAGCAGAAAGAACAAAACTAGGCATGAGCACACATGCTGTCAAATTACATTACACAGCCATAATAATAAAAACAGCATGGTACCGATATAAAAAGAGACATGGAGACCAATGAAATAGAACACAAGACCCAGAAATAAATCCACACAACTACAGTCATCTGATTTTTACAAAAATGGCAAAACATATTGGAGAACAAAACAGTCTCTTCCACAAATGGTGCTGGCAAAACTGGACAAGCATGCACAGAATAATGAAACTGAAACTAGATCCATAGCTCTTCCCCCATACAAAAACTAATACAGAATGGATCAAAGGCATCAATGCAACACATAAAACTTTGAAATTGCTAGAAGACACACTTCAAGATATAGACAGATACAGGACTTTCTAAAATGAACTGCAATGACCCAAATTACCCTGAGAATGGACAGATTGGATTACATAAAATTGATTACCTCTGTACAACAAAGGAACCAGTCACTAGCAAGAAATGGCCTACAGGATGGGAGAAAGTTTTGCCAGACATGACATAGACATGGTACTAATATCCAAAATATATAAAGAACTGCAGGATAGATAGATAGATAGATAGATAGATAGATAGATAGATAGATAGATAGAT